>CAUYRT010068102.1:0-103468 GCA_963574885.1 Lepilemur ruficaudatus | reverse complement strand
AAATGTTTATGGCAGCACAATTCACTATTGCTAGGTCGTGGAAACAACCCAAGTGCCCGTCAATGCATGAGTGGATTGTTAAAATCTGGTATATGTTCACAATGGAATATTACTCAATTTTAAGAAATGACAGTGAGTTAGCACTGCTTATATTATCTTGGATTAAGCTTGAGCCCATTATTCAAAGTGAGGTGACACAAGACCAGAAGAATGGGCCCCACTTGTACTCGTCATCAAACTGATATTGACTGATTAACACTATGGTGCTCAAATGGTGGGAGTGATCACTAGAGAATTGGGGGGTGGGGGGTAAACCCACATCTGAGCGACATGGTGGGCACTGTGGAGGGGTGGGACATGCTGGAAAAGTAGTTGGGGAGCGGAATTAGGAGTCTCAATAGGGGAAAGGAATTCCTCTAAAACTGATTTATGTGATTAACTGTAACTTGGTAAATTCATCGAAAATCATTTAATTGTACACTTAAAATGGAGTAAAGGCATGATATGTATACTTCAATAAAGAAAAAAAAAATTAAGGAGAATCCCCAGAATTTGGGGACAAGATCAGAAATAAAAAAAAATGTACATTTATACATTGTACATAATGTATATAAATAAATCATACATTTATCCACATAAACACAGACTAAAAACTTAATAAATATTGAGAAATGAATGAAAAAAAAGTGAGTATGTCCATTTGACACCAAAAACGTTTATTTTAAAAAGCCATACTTGCCCGAATTACAGCAGGGGCTAAGGTCTTCTGAAACCACATCCGCCCGACCCTGCGGATACCCAAGCCCTTCTACTCAGAGGAAGCACACAGAGGCTCAGGGTAAGGTCTTTTTTCCTCAAAAGCCGATCTATATGGCTTAATAGACAGGACATGGAACCCGCTACTCCCCATTTGCATTTGGGAGAGGAAAGTCAGGCCTTAGCCCCGGTTGGGGGTGCAGGAGGAAGGAGAAGCCTCGGCTCACCCCTTTCTTGTGTGTTGGCTGCTGTTCAGGCTTTTCAAATCAAACCTTGCCCCCAGACACAAAGAGGAGTGGCTTTGGGGAAATTCTCCTCATCAGCCACAGTGTTGAACTCTTCACTGGAGTTCCGTATGATTTCTAAAGTGATTTTGAAAAGTGAGAGACTCTGGGGTCATGAAGTTAACATGCAGAGCCCAGTGGGTTCACTTAAAGTCTTAGAGAAAGAGAAGAATGAGGCAGACCGTAAAGTGCTGGTATGACACCAATTTCTCTGTGGTTCTCCAGTGAGACTCTGCTAGTCACAGCCCCTGCCATTTTGCAGGGACCCCAAGTTGCTTAGCCAATGGCAGCAGGGTTTGGATCTCCCCTCACATCCCTCTAGCTTGCCATGGTCTTTAAGTTCATTCCTCTCTCGGTTTCTATGAAATTGGCCATCCGTGTTCTATCTCTCGGCCACCTCTTCTTTATCTCCATTTCTGCCCTTCTCAATGTATGTTTCTCAAAGTCTGGCTTTCTACATAGTTTTATGGTCAGATTTTCTTTCCTCATTCCTCTTTATGATTTCTCCTTTGATGCTCTAAGTAATCCTCATGTCTCCAGCTTCTTGGAAAATTGTGCCTTTTCTATCGGTCCATTCTGGAACCCTCGCCTAAACTCTGAAACTCTCATCTTTTATGGAATGATCACTGCAATCAGAAGTCATTCCTCTCTCGAACGCCAAATCCACCTGTGGAATTACGGTTTCCTCAGAATTCCCCTTCTCTGCTAGAGAGTGCCGTATTCTCCCATCATCTGTCTCCAATTCTTGGAGTCATCCTTGACACCTTCCTTTGTCTTGGCTCCAACACTAACACAATCTCTAAAGTCTTGCTTGGTATACAAAACCTTCAAGGGCCCAAGTGAAGGAATACAAAGTTTGTCCCCCTCCCCAACTCAATTTCCTGTTCCACTATTCATCCAAAATAGCAGATAGCACCCCTTCAAAATAAGAAGAGCACTTCCAGAGAGATTCTTCAAATTGGCATTCACAGCCCTGTATACTCTCACTGAACAATTTTTTTCCCATCTTACATCCTTACCTATTTTATCAGAGCAGCCAATTCACATTCCACAAATGCAATGAGCAGAAAATTCATAGACAGGTGCTCCCTTCTTTCTGAATCCTACTCATCCTGAAAACCCCAACCTTCTCTATGAAGCAGCCTTAACAATCTCAGCCCACCAGAATCTCTACGTGGAAAGTGACAAAGTAATCATTATTCATGTGATTCATTTGACATTTATCACGGACTGCTTTATTCACAATCTCTTTTGATATATGTTTTCAATGTTCTATGTATTTTCACTGCTCACACAGAGAAGGCATCTTGTGCTGCTTAGATAACATTTTGCTTCCTGTGCATAGCACAGTGCCTAAATGGAATTGGTGCACTTAATAAGTGTTTTTTTTCTTTCTTTTTCTTTTTTTTACCTGACATGCACCTGCCTCCTCACTGCTTTTCCTTTTGCCATTATTCCCTTCATGTTATTTTGAATCCTCTGACCTAGGTATAAAACAGACTCTTCCTTTGAACTTCACCCACATATTCTTACTTCTATTTATGATCATATTGTAATGCCTGGCTCTGCCCTAAATACCAGTGTAGAACATCGAAATAATATGCATATTTGACTATACACATGTATGCATTGGGGCCCGTGTGCAAATAAGTCATAGGCATTGATTCCAGTATTATAGACTGTATGGTCTCAGATAACTGAATTCACTGCTGTGCACGTCATCTACCTCATACACCCGATTTTTGTTTTTATTGGATAAATCCTCCTGGATCTTCTAGCTGTAAACCACAAAAGATTTTATGATAACGGTTATAGGCAATATTTATTGAGTTCTGTGTGCTGGCATTATCATTCTAAATACTCATAGCAACCCATGATGTAGGTTCTCTGATTATCCTCGTTTTTAAGATGAGAAAACTGAAAAGTGGAGAGGTTAAGTCTCTTGCCCCCATGCTCACAGAGTCAATAGGAATCAGAGCTTGGAGTTGAACCCAGGCAGAATCACTCCTTAAGCTCCAGGAACAAGGTCCCAATGCTAGGAAACAGCAGACTGAGCATTTCAAGCCATCCGTTTTCATCCCTGACTTCTTAACTGCAGTAGAGAAAATTTAATTAAATATCCAAACTACAACTTATTTAATAGGACTTCAAAATGCTTTTCACTAGAGGGAGGAGTGAGGCAGGGTTTGGCAGATGCACCAGGAGCTGGCGTTCTTTGCAAAGGTACCTTCTGTTGCTCAAAATAGATAACTGCAAAATATTCCTGATTTTCAAGTGAAGGCTTGCTTCGTTTTCTCTGGCCCTTAGGCTTTGAATCATGCAAGAGTACCAGTTCCAAGGAATATGTATAATTTCTATAAGCAAAGTGATGTCGTAAAATGTATATTAAAGATATTTTATGGACTCCAACCAAAAGCTCTTTGGCCAGCAGTCCCGATCCATCTTGAGGTGTGGCTGATGGAAGCCATTCCATTCTTAGACGTTCCCAGAGCCAGTGTGGCTTGGTGCTCTCATGATGCTAAGCTCAACATGGCTCTGGAGGCCAGGCAGAGAATGCAGAGTTCCTGGTCTTGCAAATGATCTCACCCAACTCTTCCCCTTAGGAAGTCTTTTATCAATACAGATAACTCTTAATGTCTGCTGAGGATAAACTTAATGTAAATAAGAGACAATCTGCACAGAATGATAAATGTAATCTCACACATAATTACTGTATTCTTTAATTGCCACTTTTCCTGATTTCCAGCCATAATATATATATTCACTGAACAGAAGAAAGAAAATCATATTGAACATAAATGCCCTAGATGGAATTTTTTTATATCTCTATTTCACCACAAAATAAACAACTTTATATGCACAATATTTTGTTTGATATAGCTAAAATGTTCTTACACTAAAAACTGCTCTCTAATCTAATGATAAATAACCACAAGTCCAGGGAATAATTAAGTGTACAAAAAAAGATCTAAGTCTGTGTTCACATCAGTAAAAGGATAGCAATTAAAGTAAGTGATAGCTATAATTACCCACACATAACTATATTTCAACAAATGAACAAACAGATAATTATTTCTGGGAAGCAGAGGTAGCATGCAGATACTGGCATTCAAAAGAGAAATCATTTCCTAGAAAATAACACTATTTCTGATTCAATGGGAACTTTAAGTTATTTTAAACATTTATTTTTATCTTGTGCCTTTATTTAGAAAGCACATTGACCGTACTTTGTAAATTATGAATCCATACTTATAATTGCTTTAAGGGTTATCATGATTATGTATATATCATATCTGCACATATGAAATGTTTATTCAATTTCTATAGTACTGACTTAGGACAATTTTTCTGACTCTGCCCTCTGCATAGGATTTACTGGTTCATATGTAATATGCAACATTGTTTCAATCAGTAAATGCTTACAGAGGGCAGAAGTATATAGGGCATTGTGATGGATATTTTAATAATCATGGGGTAAGAAATTCATGGTGTTCACAAAAGTAGATCAGCATAAATGTGTCAAGTTGCTTTGAAAGATTGAATTCTTAGTGAAATAATTTTTCTTTTATGCACACAACTCTTGAGATTTTCAAATGGTCTTTAATTAATGACAACACAGAATTAGCTTTATTTTAAAATTTGTATCCTGCAAGTATTTAAGGGAAGACATATAAATCTGTGCTCTGGGGTTTGGACATATGCACTATTTATAACATGAAGTTTAGAAGCCTGATATTCCTAAAGATTTAATTTACCTAGCATATTCCATAAACATTTCCATTTTGGTCTAGAAGGTTTTTGTTCCATTGGTTTTTGATTTTGTTTTAATATTTAGAGTAGCACTCACAGTATTTTGTATTGTTTTCTAACATTTCCCAAGCCATAGCTTTTGTCTTTGACTCAAAACACAGAAAAGTTAAATATGTTGAAGGGAAGTTCTCTCCCTTTATCCCTCCCTCCCTCCCTCTCTTTCTCTCTCAATTATTTTTTTTTTAATTGTGGGATTGTAACTACCACACAAGTCAAGAAATAGAACACTGTCAGCTCTCAAAAAGCTCTCATCATTCTCTCTGCAAATCACCATTGGCTCTTTCTCCTCCGATTAAGTCGCTGTCCTCACTTTTGTGACAATCCCTTCTCGGGGCGCCCGTCCCTGCCAGTCAGTTCTGTAATTCTATAGGGTGAGTAGTGGTATTACATTGGAGTTTAAGTTACATTTCTCTAATTGCTAATGAGGTTGAACTCCACTAAAAATATTTATTTAAGTGCTTATTCAGGTCTCCTGCCCAATTTTCTATTCAGATGTCTTTTGTTTTTAATTAAAGTAAACTCTGAATATGACCCTTTGTTGGTGAAATGTGTTGAACATATTTTCACCCAATTTATGTTTTTTTTTTTCTTTTTCTTTTGCGGTTAGTATTCTTTTGTGTCCTGTTTAAGAAATCTTTTTTTTTCTTTTTCTTTCCTGAGATTAAAAAAAATTCTCCTATATTTTCTGCTATAAATTGCATTATTTGACATTTGACATACAGATTTAATATCTCCCAGGAATGGTTCTGTTGTGAGCATGTGGAATTAGGGAGGGTCTAGTTTCATGGGGAGTAATTGACCATTCTTTCCCCAGCTCCTCACAACGCTCGTTTTGTCATAAATTAAGTGGCTATTTACGCAATTTGGAAGAATTTTATTTTCTTTCTCTTTCTCCTGCCTTATTTCTATTCTCTGGAAGCATCTGTGTAACATTGACACTATTTCATGCTCAGAATTTTGAGAGAATTTACTAGAGAAACCATTTGGGTCTCAAGTTTACCTTTCAGGGAGGTATTTAACTACAAATTTAATATTTATGGTATTATTTACTTTCCTGTTGCTTCTCTCCAGTTTTGTTAGTTTTATTTATTTATTTATTTATTTTGAGAACTGTATACATGTAAATTTATTTTGGCATAAAACTACTTATAATACTCTTATTATTTTTTAATTTCTGCAAGATTTGTGATGATATCCCATTTTCATTCCTAGAATTTATTTGTGCTTACTTTCTTTATTTCTATCACCCTTGCAAGAGAATTACCCATTTTTTAATTTTTTGAAGACAATGTTTCTGAAGAGCCAATTTTTGCTTTGTTGTTTGTTTTATATTTCAGTAACTTATTTTATATTTTATATTTCAATAACTGCACTCCCACATGTCCCTTTGCATTCCATCTTATGCCATGACCTCTCGCCCTGGGCCACCACTCATCTGTTTGCTGTTCCTGCAGCTTTGCTTTTTCTAGAGTGTCCTAGAAGCAGAATCACAGTCTTCTGGTCCTGACTCTTGTCACTCAGCACAGTGCCCCTGAGCCATCCCTTTCCCTGTGTTTAACTATCGATGGCTGTTATTTATTGCAGCGTTTGCTCATGTGTTAGTCCAGCCTGCGGGACGCCCCGGCGCTCCCACCTTCAGGCACTCACACCCTCATGGAATCCCCATGCATTGAGGGTGGCCGGGATTTAGTGACTCAGTAAACTGTCACAGAGCACTGGATGTCACTTCCAAGATTAGGTCATATGAAGACTGTGGCTGTTAGCGGGTGCTCCCTTGGGTTGCTGGCTCTGGGGGAGGCCAGCTGCCCTGCTGTGAGGCTGCCCCATGGAGAGGCCCTTGTGAGCGGACTTGGACACGAATGGTCTGCAGCCTGCCAACAGCCATGTGAGTGACCTTGAGCCTGGATCAGCCTGGACTCCAGCCTCAAGATGACTATGGCTTTGGCTGACAGCTTGATTGCTGTCTCAGGAGGGACCTTAAAGCAGAGGCACCCAGCTAAAGCGCACATAGCTTCCTGTCCCACAGGAACTACGAAATAATAACCATTTGTTGCCTTACGCCTCTAAGTTTTGGGGGTAATCTGTTGCACAGAAATGGATAACTAATACAATTGAGTCACCATTTGAAAGACATTGGATTTATTTCCAGTTTTATGTGATTATGAATAAAGTCACCGTATACATTTGTATACAGGTGTTTGTGTGGAGAATGTTTTCATTTCTCTTGGGTAGGTACCAAGCAGTAGGATTGCTGGATGACATGGAAAGTGTATTTTAACTTTATAAAAAACTGCCAACTTAAATCTGTTTCTTGATCTCTTTCATCAGTGCTGGAAAATTCTCTAACATTTTTCACCAAATCTTTTTTCTGTACCCTCTCTCTTTCCCCTAAGATTCCAATTATCCTTCTCACTGTGTCCTGTATGTCTCTAAACCGTTTTCTGGAATTTCCATTCTTTTCTTTTGCTTTGGTGTGTTTCATTCTGGAGATTTTCAGACTTACCTTCCACGTCCCCAGTTGTTTTTTATTTATTTTTGTTTTGTTATAATCATATGTGCCTAATTAAATTTAACTTCATCCTCAGTTGTACTTCATTTTATTACTATATTTTCCAATTTTAGAATTTCCTGATGATTTTTTTTTTATGGTTTCCCATTTCTGCCGAAATTCTCATTCTTTCATCCTTTTGGGGCAGAGTCAACATACTTATTTTAAGGTATACGCCTTTGAACTCCTATCTTTTGAGCTCCTGTCTGTATACTACAATTGACTGCTATTTCTGCCTGTAATTTTTCATCTTATTTTGTGTGCTCATGTGCCTGGCTATTTTTTATTGTGTGTCGGACATGGTATTGGGAAAGCAGTTAAAAGAATATTTTTGAAGCCCAGAATGCTATTATTGTCCTTAGAGATGGACTTGCATGTGTTTCTGTGTTTCTCCCAGGTACCTGTGGGACCTGGAACACCTCAATCCAACTTTGGGGTTGAGATAATTCATAGCTGGCCTGTGGTTCCAGGTTTTGGTTCATTCTGACTCTAGAGACGGGCACTTCAAGGCCTCACTCCAAGGCCTTGGCAGGCCCTAGGCTCCTTCTCTGTCCTTATAGTGCTAGGAGGCGTCAGAAGCACAGCCCCCATGTCTGAGGAGGAAGGCCTAGGACATGGGCTTCCTGGCTTGGGCTCGCACGGCATCTATCCCCATGTCGTCAGTTGCTTCCCAGTAATTCACTGTCTTGGTAGTTCTCCAGTACCTTTAATCAGACTAAACAAACAAACCAAAAAATGTTTGTCCAGCTCTGCTGGATGCTCTCAGGAAAAGGTTGAGTGAATTCTTCCATCAACCGTTATTAGAAGCCCTTGTCTGCTTTTATAAGTGAGAGAAAATATTTGTTTAAGCCACTATTACACACCTTGGGATACATGCAGCCAAGCCAATGTCTAAATGATACACTCACTGATGCACTTAAAATATTTAGTCAGTTTGGCATTTACCATTTTTTCAATATTATTTGCTTTCACATTTCTTAGTTATGAATACCTTTAAAAATTAAGAATATTGGTAGAACATCCATCTCCTCATTTGCTTAGCATAACACTCATTTTACACTAATTCTTATAGAATATGCCATAAAATTTCTGAAATTCAACACACAGTGAATATAATTCTAATTCTTTAATGTAAGCAATAATATGCTGACAATAATACCTATAGTGAAGCTTCACAGTTTATATTTTATTTACCAGTTTTTAATGCCTACTTCATTTTTATAATTTAAATCCATTCTCCCCAGAAAGTTGATGCAGCTTAAAACTTTTATCCACTTACTTCTGAGTTTAAAAAGTGCTTACCGTTTGAGACAGAATTCCCATTTTCAGCAGTTATAGCACTAGATAGTGAATTAGATAATTGAATTCCATGGTTATTTGCATTTCTATCTTGAGTCTCTGAAGCAATTTCTGATGTACTAGGATCATCCCGGCTAGTTAGGTTCATGTTAGTTTCAAAACCTAAAATAAATTTTAGAAAAGATTATTCTTTTCTGATAACATGCACTGAAAAAATTGAATAAAACATTGGAAGAAAATGATAAAAATCATCAAATTAAACATCAATTATGTTTAGAATAAATTTATCATCTTTGATAAAATTCATGGCCTACATAGTATTCACCAAATTTTGCCACAACACTGTTAAATAACAAGGCAAATATCAATTGGTAAAAATCAACTTCATAATTTGATATTTTCAAACACCTGCATGCAAAATTTTTGATACCATAGATCAAATAACTTGTCATCATAGTGTTGCCTATCTTGAAAAGGCAATAAATTCATGTTATACGAGTTTCCTGAATCATTAAGTTAAAATAGAGTTAGATAATCTCATAGCTTTGAAAAAATAAGAAATGTATTTTCAACATTACTACAAAACTTTTATTATCCATTTTGGAAACTTCAAAACCCTACTTCTGCCTTCTAGGCACTAAAATAATTACTTAAATATTTAATATATGTCCTATATTGAGTGTTCAGAGATACATGAACACAGAAGCCACTGTCCACATTCAGCTACAGAGCCAAATGGAGACACGTTAAAAACTATGTTTTATTATTAAAGTAAAATATAACAAATGCTAGGGCTTTGGAACAATGTTCAACTGAGGTATGAGATTTTCCCATAGTCACTGCACAGTCTTCAGACAAGTAACCAGAGTTTGGAAATCACACACAACTGCCCATCTCAGGGTCAGATGGGGCCTCCCCCAAATCCCACACACCTTCCCAGTGCCAGGTTCCCATCCCCGCACTGCACAGGGTACCTGGGATTGGCTCTTGCTTCCCCAGGAACCTCAAGAAAGCTCCAGCCTACCAGGGGATTTTTGATTCTACATCAAGGATATGTTCGCTGCTTTTGTTCTCTGTTGGTATATAGCAGATTCTCACTTTCTTAAAGTTAGACCTTTCTAAAGTTTCAAGCTAAGAAATTATTCAAAAGAAATAATAAGCGTGATTTGCTTTATTATTGTTTAAATATGGCAGAACAATGTGGTATCACCCCTGACGCCAATAACCAGCATCTTAGTAAGCAGAGATGTTAGCCCTACTTTGCGGAAATTAAGGTTACCCAGAGTCATGCGGCTGGAAAGCTGTAGAACAGAGGTCTAACCTATGTATTCTCATTATTGTTCAGTCTTTTTTCATGAAAAGACAGATCATGTCACTTACATGCTTTAAAATCTTGAATAAATTGCTTTTGCCTAAAATCTAAAGAAAGAAGGAAGTATGAAAGGTGGCAGGGAGGGAGAAAGGAAGATAGGAAAGAAGGAGGGAAGGAGAGAAGAAGACGAGGAGGGAGGAAGGGAAGGAGGGAAGGAAGAAGGGAAGGAATGAAGGAGGGAAGAGAGAGGGAAGGAAGGAAGCAAGAAGGAGATAAGGGGGAAAGGGGAAAAAAATAAAGGAAAGGGGGAAGGAAAGAAGGAAGGAGAGCATGTCTGGCGCTCCAGCACTGTCTCCCAGGCTGATCTTGACTTGAAGCTTCCTGGCTCTCTCCCCAGACGTGATCTCCCCCTGTCCCTTGACACATGCATTCAGACCACGCTACAGACAGCACGCCATATTGGCTCATATTTTAGTTCTTGGGTCCACTCATTCCCTCTACCTGGAATGTGCTCTCCCCTCACGTATGCTCAAGGTCCTGACCAGGGGAAGTAGGCTGAGTCAGGATCTGGGTCAGATTGCATGCTGTGAGCTCTTATCACATTCATGGGGCACAGCCTGCTCTCTCCAAAAATAAAGGTGTGTGAAGACTTATAGGTAGAAAATGCCGGATAGATAAAATAAAGGCAAAATGATCAGAGCTTTGAAAACCAAACAGAACATTGTACATTTAAATGATCCAATGAGCCATGGTCACTCCTGACTCCCTGGTACATAAAAAACAAACAAAAAGACCTTTAGTCAAGCTAGCATGCACAAGAATAGCAACACAAGTGAAAAGTCAGGTTGATTTTAATTGTTTTAGTTGTTGACAATGAGCAAGTATTGAACAGGCTGAAACTGAAAGGATATCTATTCAATTTGGTCAACTCTCAAGATACAGACGTTCACCTGCTTTTATTTATTTTTAAACTATTTTAGTTTTTCATTCTTTTATTCACTGATTTATTGAGTGCCTACTATGTCCCAGACACTCTCTAAATGCTAGAGCTAAATAATAAATACTGTAAACTGGTAGCTCGGAGCTTACCTCCCAGGAAGGGTGATTAACAAAGCCACGGGGCCCGGCGCGGTGGCTCTCGCCTGTAATCCCAGCACTCTGGGAGGCTGAGGCGGGCGGATCGCTCAAGGTCAGGAGTTCAAAACCGGCCTGAGCAAGAGCGAGACCCCATCTCTACTAAAAATAGAAAGAAATTAATTGGCCAACTAAAAAAAAAAAAAAAAAGCCACGGCACATACAGGTAAATGATTAAAAGTGGTGGACTCCCAGCTGGGTGGAAAACCTAATGGGTGGAAAACTTTGGTGGGTTAAGTCCATGAGGTCAAATTCAAGCTCAGGGAAGGATGAGGGAAAGAAGAGGTTGTGTAGAAAGGCAATCTCCACACCAGGTGTACAGGCCCTGAAGCCGGGAAGAGCTCACCTTTTCCAAGGAACCACGTAGTAGCATCCTAACGCTTTATTGCGTCGGGGCCTGGGAGACCAGCACCATGAGGAGTTGAGATGCCACATTCTTAGTGCAATGGGGGTTACTGAAGGGTCTGAGTGGGGATGTCTTATACCTGGTAACTGGCTCAACCCTCTGAGATACTTTGCTGACTCTCGGTAGGAATACTTGATGCTGGCTTCCCTCATAACTGATTTTTATCTCATTAACAACTGATATATCTAAAATTGTAGTCAAATACCTTCACTTTTTGCTATTAAAGTTTAAAAATATTTCCATATTTCCAATCAGCAGATTAAGCTGTAGCCAAGAAACATTTTAACATTCGTCATACAAGTTAGGCTTCAATCCTTACATTATCTGCTAAGTTTTTATTTTATTTTTTAGTCTTAGAAGCATATGCCTATTCAAAGGTGGCTCTGGACTGGAATAAGGGAGCAGGTCCTGCTCGATACAAGACGCAGGAATTAATGGTCAACGTGATGCTTATCCTCGACGCCCTTGCGCTAATTACCGCCACCGTGTTTATGATGTGCAATCCCTGCTAGATGTGGCACTTGATCTAGCTCTTGTTTCCGTAACAATCCTGAAGGGTTGTCACTCTTAACGCCTATTTTTGCCTATTTTTGAGATGAGGTCACTGAGGCTTGGGGAGGTTAATCTCCGAGTAAACATTTCACAACCAGCCAGCGGCAGCTGGATTCAGACCAAGGCCCGGGGCCTCCACCGTCCACCCACACTCATTCCTCCCGCTCAGCTCCTGCAGGTGAAGTTTTCCCTTCTCATTTCACTTGCTGATGTCAAGGATAAGGCAGCTTCTCTTCTGTGCCTTCCTTATCACCCATGCCTCGGTGTTAATGAACTAGGAACAGAAGGTTGAAAAACTGCGGAACAGCTGCGAGAGCGTTGGTTGCCGCACTGATACAGACACCCGCTTTGCGGTTCTCCTCCGTTCATGCTAACCAGGGGATTCTTGGCTTACGGAATTATGTGTCAGCCTCTGCTCATAAACACCCTTACTCCCGGTTAGATCCAAACATGTAAAATCGTCTGTGCTCCAACTTGTTCATTTCTGCGTTCAAACCTATTGAGGGTCAAATGCAGAAACTCTTGATAATTTGATTTTGCTGTGAAGTGGTAGCTTTGTGCACACAGAGTTGCAAAGTCCCCCTTTTATTCTGTGCTTCAGCACTGAAGGGGCCACAGTAACAAATCGAAGGACATTTGCATTAAGTCTGAAGAGGGTTAGGTTATAAAGTGCATACGCATGGGGCATACTTCATGGAGAGTTTCGGGAATAACACAAAGCAAACAAGGTCATCAAGCCTGTTCATGTCTCCAAGCGGCAGCCATCAGAGTTCTGAGAATGAAGAAAGTCACACCAAAAGAAACTATTTGAGGCTCTCAGTACATTTAAGCAAACAAGTAGGAAGTGGGTTCGGTAAAATCCTGTGTAACGTTTAAAGGAGTGTCCAAGGCATTTCTTGCATGTCCGCATGTGGGGAATGAGTGGTTGTGTGGTTCAGGGGCACGCCTTGGTCAGGCGCACTGTGGCACTGGCTGGTTTGAACCCCTGCGGTATTTTCTTTTAGCCTATGAGGAGGGCTTCTCCGTGACCTCTGCCTGGTGCTGCTCTCACAGGTACAGGGGAAATGAATCACGGCAGGATCTGACTCAAAGAAAATGTCTTGGCCTTCACATTAAGATGTGATTATTAAATACAAGTATGAAGTGCAGGCACATTTATGGTGAGTTTTACTCTGGTGAGAGAGTTCTCGCAAATCTCTCAATGTTAATACAAAAAAAAAAAATTCAGTTGTCCTGTGCTAGTGTGTATGTAACTAAAATACCGCTCTGGGTGGGTGTGATTCTTTTAAAACCCTGGTTCTGGAGGAGGTGACTTTTGCCCCCCAGAGAATAGTCAGCAGTGTCTGGGGACATTGTTAGTTGTCACACTGGGGAGCAGGTGCTACTGGCATCTGGTGGTAGAGGCCAGGGACGCTGCGAGTGTCCTGCAAGGCACAGACCCTCACACCCAAGAATTACAGTATCTGGTGCCCAATGTCTAGAGTGCTGAGGTTGAGAAACCCTGTTTTAAAACATAAGTCGGATCACGTCATGTCAGCACTCAAGCCTCTCTGCTGTTTTCTTATGCCTCCTGCGGCTGGAGGACCCTCCGAGATCTGCCTGCTGCCCACCTGCCAGTCCCTGCCCACACCGCACCCAGCCTCCCCCAGCCCCATCAGCCTCCCTCCTCCTCCTGGGCAGGCAGGCGTGGCAGCTCTGCATTTTGTTCAGGGCTCAGTCCCAACCTCCACCGATCGCAGAAAGGCCTTCCAGATCACCTTTTGAAAAAGATCACCCTCTCCCTACGCCAGGTCAGTGCCTGTCCCCACTCTCTGCTTCAGTGTTCTACATGTCCCTACAGCATAGCATTACATCTCAGTCGTTTGTTTACTTTTGTCTCCTTCCTCGGAATGTTGGCACCAGGATTCAAATACGGCATCTGTTGTGTTCCCAGTGCCTAGAACAGTGTCTGGCACATAGAAGGTGCTCAATAAATACGGGTTGGAACAAAGGGGAAAAAAAGAATGAACAATACGTGAATTGTAATAACACTGCTGCAGACATTGTGTTTTCTAACAGAAACTACACTTTTTGTAACTGTTAGATAGCCGACAAGTTTACCAAACGAACAATTTGTGGTGAAACCATGCACCACAGCAATAATTTCTCCCCATTCACGTGAGATTATTGTAAATGCATGAAAGGATTTTTGTAATTATACCTCTGAGCTCCAGTCTTATTTAAAATCATAAGGTAAGGAAAAGATCTCATTGCATGAGGTGAACGTTTTCTATTATTCAAAGGACCAGAGCTGTTTGTTTTCTACCTAAGCCTGTTAACTTGCTGGAGAAAAGACATACAGATATCTGAAATCGATTCCTGACCCCTGGCTTGAGAATTCATATATTTCGCTCTGTCCTACCAATTATTGATATATCAAGGTTCATATCTATTTAGTTTTTAAAAATCTTACTTTACTTGCTTTATAATCTTTAATATCAGGAAATTAAAACCAACCGGGTAAGTGCTGGCATGCATTCTGTGTGCTGCACGCCCCTCTGGCTGCTGGGGGTGGACCGAGTGGGTTGACCAGGAGTGCAGTGCGTGGGGCTCCATGCACTAACGCCCCAACTTCCCCAGGCCCATTCCAGGCCCAGAGAGAGACTCAAACAATATATGGACAGTTAGCATTTTGTAAGATTTTTAAGTGCATGCTATGCTTTGATTTATTTTCTCATTTTAAATAAATGTTGACCTCATTCCCTAAATGTTCACTTGTTATCATTATTGTTTGTCTTAAAGAAGCTTACCTCTCCCCCAGTGTATGCCAGTCTCTTCATATGACAAAATCCTCACCCCTGAGGAATTCATACTCACCGGGAGGAGAACAGGTATGAAGTCACCGGATGAGACTGCAAAGCAGCAGTACCTCTGGCTATGCTGAGAGTGTTGTGGGAAAAGCCTAACCACACACATAGTAACAAGGCCATTTTCCAAGTCTGCCCTGACACGAGAGGTGCAAGTGAGTAAGTTAACATTGGCGATGTGTCTGGGAGAGAAACAAAGGCAGGATTTTGTTGGGGGAGGGGAAGGTGGGGTGACAGCTAAGGAGTGGGCCTTCTCCAGGGGAAGGACACAAAGATTCTGCAGGGCGGAGAAAAGCTGCTTACTGGGGAGACTGAAATGACTCTGAGTAAATCTGGGGGAGCTTGAGAAACTGGAGGAGCATAGTGGGTGGTCCAGATAAGTACTGGCTCTGAGTCAACAGCTACAAGGAACCTGGCATAGGGCAGAGTGCTCGGTCCACGCCGGGGCAAGCGGAGAGATGTCCCTGAGCTTGGAGGTCACTCTGGGGAACATGCGAGCCGAACTCAGAAGAGGGAAAGAGCCGTGAGTGAACTGTGTTTTTCTCCCAAACTGGGAGAGTTCTCCACTGATTCAATGAGTATTTAAGTCCTGCAAGGTCCAAACTTTACCGGAAAATTTACCTTAGAGCTTTAAGAAATATGCATCTAAAAGAAATGATGCCTCAAAAACTTACATTCTAGAGGGGCAATAGAGCACAGGAATTTTTGGAACAATCTGATTAATGCAAGAAGGAAAAACACAGGTAACTGTGCATCTATCCTGGGAAAAATGTAGGAATATGAACAACCTGGAGTAGTTAGCCTTTGTGGGGCTCTCATCCTGCTCCATCGAGTGAAGCATTGATGGTTTTGTTTATTTGTTGAGGGCTTTGACACTTAACAGGAAGGCTCAGATGAGAGGGGCAACTGCGTGCATTCCACGGGGTGCCTTTTCCCAGGGTTCACTCAGAGAGCCGGTGCCTTTGAGGTGCCTTCAGGGCCCTTGGTAAGGCAGCCAGTGGCCAAGGCCTGAAAGGGAAGCTATGCCAAATGCTCCAGGAATTCACAGGGAGACCTGGGTGGGCTGGAGTAGCCAGGTGGGCCTTTGTTGTGTAGGAAGGAGAAAAAAAACGTGGATTCTGAAGTATGGACAGAATGAGGAAGGGGGGGTGAAGGAGGGGAGACGTGTGAAGCGGCAGACTCAGTGCTGGCTGCATCCCAGCGGGAGAGGAGAGAGGGGAGGCGGGCTCTGCCCACAGCTCCGCTGCCAGTGCGGGCAGGCAGCTGGGGTTCAGGAGGCATCACAGGAGTGGGTTCCAGCAAGTGTTCTGAGCAAGGGCGTGATATGAAGAAGAAAGTATTTTTTTAAAAAAATATTAATCTAGCAAAAAATAAAAAAAAGCACAGAGCTGGATTTAGCTTCAAGGAGAGATTAGAAGCAGAAAAGCAGCACAGGTTTAGACTGGGGAAGGGAGAATGGAATGGGGCCTCAGAGAGGAAGCTGCAGTTAGCAGTCCCTGCGAGCTGGGGCATGGGAGTGAGTCAGGACCTGGACCACACTGTAGTCGATGTTTGCAGGAGGAGCCACGTGCCTGAAGAGGGCGCTGAACTTGAGCTTGTGCCTACTGACCTTAAAGTGACAGCCACATGTCCGAGGGTCTAGGGGAGACTGAAAAATCTCTCAGTAAGGAGGATTTCTTCTAGGAAAAGAGATATTGCCAGAGCGAGGAGGCAGAATGGGAAAACACTGGTGGGCACAGAGAGGCAGGTGCAGGTGGAGGGAGGGAGGAAGGAGGATGTGGGGTGGGGCTGTGGCGAGGGAGGCCTGTGCAGGGCGGGGGCCGTGGGGGAGGCTGATGGTATCACACGCTGCAGAAAGGTCAAGGAGAATGAGAGCAAAATGAGCAGCGGAATGTTGCTTCAGGAAGAATGGTTAAAAACATCATTTCTCTCTTAGGTACCTTAACTTGAGATAGTTTTAGAATGTATCTTGGAATCATCTCAGAGAGGATCCAGGTTTAAGCAATGTAGGAGAAAAACAAACTATAGCTGTTTGGCTGACTTAATACTGAGAGTGCTATGTAAGGCATGAAAAATGTGAAAATACATTTTAAACTCATTACTCATACTGGCTATAATTCATGCTGCAACTCTATAGGAAAATTCCTCCTTAGAGAGGCTGGTGCACGCAGGGAATGTGCTCGTTTTTTCCGACTTGGCGTTAAGGAAAAGTACAAACGCAGAGAGAGGTGCCTGGCACGCTCCCACCGCTTCTCAAGTTCTCGTTTTTAAAATTTAGAAGTTATAGCTCCACAGCACTCGCAGATACACAGAGAAAGTGCGTAATTAAATGTGGATAGAATCACTTAGACCTGAAACTGGCATCCAGCTTGTGTTAAACCTAATCTAGTTTTCCTTACAAGGAGCAACTCCTTTTAAATCTCTGATTTCCCTGAAATCTTACATTACTACACATTGAGGGAGAAATACAAATGAAAGCTTAGGCATCACTCCTGAGCCTACCTGAATTCTACTATAACAGGCTTCTAGGAAGCGAGGTGTTTTTTTTTTTTTTTCTTTTGCGTGATAGCATAAGTCAAACAATTGTCTTATTGCCTCTTGGAAAGACAAACAGTCAAGTGAAAAGGATCCCATGGACACAGCGACTGGTCCAGAACTCAAGAAGAGAGATTGCAGGTGTGGAGATCATGCAGATAGGAGCAGACTGGAATAGTACTGAAGGGGAGACGTGTACACTCAGGAAGGCTACACACCGAATTTACGTATGTTTCGAGCAGCACAATTCTAACTGACCCGAAACCACGTGAAACAGATGTTATCATCCCTTTGCTAACAGCTGCAGAAATGTGTCCAGAGAGGGCTTTCCTGTCTCCCAGTGATAGAGAAACTGGGAGCAGAACGTTAGCGTCCCATGCAGTTACTCCAGTGACACAGCGGTGACCCACGATATGTTACTCACTTAAGAAACAAAAAAATGTAACACAGTGGTCCTCGGTAAGATGAGTGTGTGGAGAAGTCATAATTGCCCGACACTGTGCCAACCTTAAAGGTCTTGAGTTGGGCCCCCAGCAGCCCTTCCTACTTTTTAATAACCTCGTGAAATCGCCACTCTCAAGTAGATCAAAATTCCTCTCAAACTTATGTTTTAAGTATTCTCGTGTGGCCTAAAGTGCCACGAAAACTTCTTCTGTGGGTTAAGTAGGGTGGGATGGAAATGTCTGCTTGTCCCCTGCTCCTCTCTTGCTACCAACGCCCCTGCCAAGTCTGGGAGGTGGTTTGTGCTGGAAAACACCAGCCGCAGGGGGAACAGTGATGTCTTCAGCAACATATGTGCTGAGCAAGGGAAGAGTGCGTTGATAGTAAAGCTAAAAAATGACTGCCAGTAGAAATAAGGTTTTCATACCCAAAAACGCACGGAAAATTAAGTTGTGCCAATTTTCTTTTAAATTTAACTCACTGAATCCTTTTTTGCCCATTTATTCTGTCCCTGCCATAAAGGGGGAAAAATCACTTTAATTCCTTTCCCTCCCTTGTACTTGAGCAGCTCCCTTTACATAATTAGCCGAGTATGCGATACCTAACAGCAAGCCTGGCCAGCAGCCCCACGCCCCGTGCGCAGTTTCATAGGTCATGGGGTTATTTTTATTGCTGTTATTTTTACATTTCCTCACTGCCAGGTGGTAATGTAAATCCAGGCGTCCTGAAGCTCAATGTGTGACCAAGCTGCCCTGTTGGCGTCAGCAGCACATGCTTTTGTTTAGGTAAATAGTTTCTCTCCACTTTGCCCAGAAAGAGAAGGTGAGAGGATAATGCCCCTCCTCTTGTGCAGGGAGGATTTAGTGTTTGTCACACCTACAGTCTGGAGGGGAAGCTAGTAATGCCTGCCATCTGAAAAACAAAAACAAAACAAACCAAAACAACCTCCAAAATACCACAGGTCAGAAAGAGCAAGCAAAAGTTACCAAAAGAAAAAAAAAAAATCATAGCAGTGGTGGATGTTGAGGTCTTCTCCAATCCGTTGCTCAGAATTAATTACAAATTTATCCTTTCAAAGTATCTAATAACCGAAAGGGCACAGACCAGGACCAGTCAGGACATGCACAAGCCATAGACTTAGAGCGTCTTTTGATGTCAACATCTAACCAAGAAGAAACGTGGCAGGCTGAGGTCAGCCCACCCAAGGTTGTGGGGTAGACCTGGGGACCTTTAGAACTTAGGACAGGGGCCCTGTCCACACTGGTATAAAGATATTTCCACATTTTATCAAGAGTATGGTGGAACGTGGATACCAGCTGAAGAACAGCCCACCTGCCCAGGTTGGCTGACTAACAGCCAGCAGCAATGAGGCCTGAAAGAATAAATTAAAAATCTATGTAGATTCAACTAATGGTCAAAATTCTCGACAAGCCACATGGGTTGTCTCTTTGAGAGCCTCAGCAGTTGTGTCTTCCACTAGTGGTAGATTGGTTGGAGTTACTCATTCTTTGTGTTTCCAAATCACATGCTCAATTCCCTTGACCTGCTGCAGGAACTTATCACAGAGCAGATACCAGTCACCCAGCATGGACGACAGACTGGGACACTGCACAGAAAGACTAAACCCGAGTCTCAGATGGAGCTGCATTTCACCCAGGACCACTGCGATAGGCCACAACCCGGCCAGCCAGGTGGCAGAATTCCCTTCTCACATGGCTCAGCAAATAATTACTTCTGATTAGCAGTTTTTAAAGTATATATGTTTACATGCAAATGAATATAGAAATAGCAAGATAAAAAAAATCTATCCTTTCCACTTAGTCTGGTACAGTTACTCCAAAACAGAATCTATTACGCCCTTTTAAAAATCTTTTTAACGTGCAGTATGAGGAGTGTGCTGACGTCTGGCATGGTGGGGGACACCCTCTCGTCCTGACTCTTCCTGTCCATTTAACGTCCTCTCCCGCCATCTCTCATATAAATTCTCCCCTCTAGACCAGTGTTTCAAAGGCCATATTTGTGGGCTGGGAAATCAATTTCACGGGTCACGACAAGCATTTAAAAGTGAAAGAGAATAGAATACTTCGAGTAAAAATGCAGGATTTAAAAAGCATTAAGGCTAAGCATGCTTTGTGTCCTCATGTAAAATGTGACTCTCACTCCTTGGGTACATGGGGTTTCTCAAGTTTCCCTGCTATGAGCAGGTTATGAGCAGAGCCCGCATTTCATTTTTAAAATCCATGCAACTTATACAATGCTTGGTACCAAATAGATTATCAATACATTTTTTTGAATAAATGAATGAAGTGTGCCCTTTGTATTTTATGATTTTTCCAAACGCCTTTGAAATTTTGAGGCAAATAGCTAATGGTAATATGAAATATTATCATTTTACCTGAGGTTAACCTCCAATATTTTAAATCTTGAAAAGAACTACATATCTCGAGGCATGTCATAGGATAATTTTATTACCTGATAAAAGAAACATATTTTTCTGAAATCACTGCAGAAGGTTCCTAAGGCATATTGAGTCCCCACAGAAATGGAAATGCATTCCGATTAGCAGCTGGACCACATCACTGGGCTCTCTAATGATCATCAGATTAAAAAGACATTTTTACGACCCCACATCCCCATATATAAAGCACAGAGCCTCTTTCCTGTGTCACTATCTAACCTCTAAATTAGAGACGATTTCAAGCCTGGGTAAGCGAGCGGTGGAGACCCCCCACCAAGCTGCAGCTACATCAGTAAAATGAATGTTAACAATTAGAGTTTTACTGTCTGGTATGATAAATAAGTGATTCAGCCAACTCTCTAGTTGTGCGAAGGTTTGTGTGGTGCAAGCAGGGTGCGGTGAGAAGGAACTGTCACAGCACGGAGAGTGAGCTGATGTCTCTGAAACGGAGCAACTGCAGCTTATGTTTTACTTGAGGACTGAAATAGTATCTATTAAGGATCTAAGGAGACTTTATTACTAGGTGGTTAAATACCAAGAGACAGAGTCAATGCAATTCTCATGAAAATTTAAGAAATACACTCTTTTGCCCTGTAGCATCTGTTGCTGGGCATTGCAAATTTGCTTGAGAAAGGATGTGTGAACTGGCAGAGGTATGATGGGGCCCCCCTACTTAAAACTGGTTGTTTGCACTCCTAGATGACCCCTTCCAGAAAGTAATCCCACCTGAGAACGGGAATAAAGGAATGAAATTCCACCAAACAGATGTGGCCTCAGGAGTAACTTAACAGCTGCGAGCTTTGGTTTGCTTTTTGGTGATTTGGAAAAGCCCGTATAGAGATGATTTTTACCCATTGCTTTGCCCAAGTCTTTTCATTCTCATCTATTTATTTCCGGATTGTTCGTATTTCTGCATAAAAATAAAAATAATGAAACCAAAATCTAAAACACACATATTGGCTTGGGAAATACACCGATAAACCAATTGTGCTTATGTCAGTTCTTCCTTTCTTTAAAGTGGACATTTCTTTTGTAAGATTACATTTAATTGTGAGCCAGAGTTTTGAGTATGAAGAAGCTCTTTTGAAGGTTTTTAGGGACTTTGGGTAATGCGCAAGTTCTCCAGTGTCCCGGTACAGTTGGTGTTCCATCGTAAATCAGTGTAGGCCAGGGATCTAGCTCATGTCTGACTTTGTTTGGACTCTGCATAGTTTGGAACCTAGTCATTTGTGTGGGGAGAAAAGTGAATCATATTGGCTGTTGTCTTATTATAATCAACACGTATTATTAAATTGCAAATGACCAGTGATTGCCAATGTACAAGATCTAAGTATGAAAACTGAAAAGTTCAAGGAGAAACCAGGGCAGAGTCAGTAGAGGCCCGAGCAGCTCTGCCGAGCAGACAGTGGCTGGCTGTGTTGACACGTGGAATAAAGCCCTGGGTGAAACGCTGTGGCGTACAGTCACTCTCGATGGTGTGAAACTGTCTCGACTAATCTGGAGATTAATCATAAAAATGATTCAAGTCAGGCATAAAGAGCCTAAACACTGGTAGGTAATTAAGAAATAGGTTTTTCTCTTCCAATACTCTTCAGGAGAGAGCGAGAGCATGGCACCTGCCCAGCCCCACTTTAGGAAACATTCCATGCACCACGTCGCTTCTGAACACTTCCTCACAAAAGGAAGAAAACCCCAGGATATTGTATTATGTGGCAATAATGAGATGCAGATAGTCAGGAAGGTCTTTATTAACTTGCTTAAGGAGAGCTGCTGAGTGGCTTAGAGGATAAAGCACTGCATTTCTCTTTCGAGCCCCCAGTGGGAGTTTAATTTGCAATCCAGTGTAGAGGCACACAATGCACAATAGCTGCTTGCTTTAATGGGCTGATAGCATGAAAAATATTTACTGGTTATGAAAGATAATCCACTTCTGAAAAGACTGTCTTATTTTCAGAATTTTAGGTGCAATAGATTCTTCCCCCACTGACGGTGCATTATAGAGCATCCCAGTTGCGCTGGCTCCTTTGCTGCGCTAGGCTCATCTAAAACCCGATGAACCATTTATGCTCCATACACGTCTCTGGTCTGACTGACACAGCAGCTGCTGTAGATTTGCAGCTAATATGTTCAGCTAATTTCCCAAGACAATTCATATAATTCAAAGGGTAACTTTTTGATAAGATTGATCTAAATATTTAATTGTCACAACCTCTGCTTGGTTTTGCTCCTGGGTTTCAAAGGAGAATGAGTGGCATGACCTAGTGGGAACTCCACAGTCGTGAGACCAGTGAGTTTCATATTCTCCCAGCAAATGTCTATTGCGGGGCTATGAGTAGAGGTAGGCCTGACTCTAGGTCTTTATTCAGTTATGTTTCTAACTTTGCCACTTTCAATATCTCTATATTTCTATGTTCACATAATTTAGAAAAGCATGAATTTCTGCCTTTTGTAAGAAAGTAGCTGGAGAGACAGACGATGGAGGCTTTTCTGAGTGTCTGTCTTTCCCCTGTTCCATTCTGGTGCTGAAGTCAACGCTGACCATCCGCACAATTGTTAGCACGGTCCCAGCACACAGTGACAGCCACTACCCATCCGATTCCTGGCGGGACCTGAGCAGGCGCCTGACATCCCGCCAAGGAGGCTGAAGGCCACAGCTCCAGCAGGAGTCAAGGGCTTCCTAAAAACAGTTGCTTCAACACTTCCAAATGAATACAATTTTCCTGAGTTTGTTTTCAGTACTTAAGAACTCAGTCCCAAACAAAACCTTAAGGGGGGCAAGAAAAGAGACATAGAGAACGAGGAAACAATAGTTTCTTGATGTTAGGAATAATCCTGGTCCAACTGTGTGTGCTGTGGTCCCGGATCCTATGGGAGACAATTCACGGGCAGGTGAGTAGACAGGATTCTCTAGAGAAGGTGAAAGAAGGAGGACTAGGCAGAGAGGCACAGGAAGAAGGTTCTCTCAATTTAAACACTGACGTCTTCCAGAAACATTGACAATGGGGCAAAAGGTTTCACCTACCTGCGTCCCACATGTTTTTCTGGTAATGAGTCTGTGTTTAACCTCAGAAGGAAACTACTTCCTCAGACACAGATTTTGTATCATTATTTTAATTGTTTTTGGAGACTAAGAATGGCATAATAGAAAGAATCCAAGGTTTGGGAGAAAGGAGATGTGTTTCATTCCTGACTTGGAGACCGATTAATTTTTGTGATTATGGGAAAATCACTTAATCCCTCAAAGTCTCAGATTGCTCATTAGTAAATAGGGATGGTAACACCTGCTTCCCTCGCCTCACAGAGAGGGGAGAACCCAGGGGGAGAGAAGAGGCATCAGGGTGCTTGGTCCACAGGAGACAGCCACTTACAAATATTAGCCATTAATATTATGAGCACAATACCATTAACACATCACACTGTACATCTGAGCATTCCCCATTATTTGCATGAATACCAAGAATAGCTGCTCTCTTTTTTGTTCCAATTCCTCCTCCATGGGCTCTTCTCATTCTTTGTAAGACAGAGCCTAAGAGTTAATGCTGAATTCCCCCCTACAGAAGAGAAACAATGGGAATCATTCAGGGCCTCATCAGGAAGCTGATAAAGGGCTTCTAGGTAGAAAGCCTGTCCTGCTTAACTCCCTGCAAGGCAAGTAGTGTTCTCCTTCTCTTTCTTCCTCAAAATTCATGGTCCTATTCTAAAAGGGCCACATACCTTGAACTTGCATGTTTCACCATGCGTTCGCCTGCAGAGCTCCACCCACCCCTCACCTCCTTCTATCACTGTCCCTGCCCTCCTGCCAGCCATCAAGCAAGGCCTTTCTGGCTTCTCTCAGGCATTGACTCCTTTTCCTGGCTATGGAGCTCACAGAGTGTGCACATCTGCTGCACTGGCCTCACTTTCCCCAAGTCATGGACATTTTTTGAGAATCTGATGATGTTTACGAAGCCTCTCCCAAACCAGTTGCATGCATGTCATTTGTGTTCATGGGCCACAAGAGCTCAACTGTGGATCCATGAGTGGTTTATGACCCCCGGTTAAAGCTTCTCTCCTTCTGCTGGGATTTCTTTTACTGCAATGGGGTGTACCTTCTGCCTCCTATATGGTCTGTGAGAAGGCAGAGGCAATGCTTGATTTATTTATTAATTTTCTGGATTCTCAGTAGCAAGCCCTGTGCTTACATTAAGTAAATGCTTATATGACTAGGAGTCAGCTCTGCAAGTTAATGCAAGTCTGGTTTATAGGCCCCTGGTTGCACAATTTCCCTGTATGAATTCTTGGGTATTTATAGAGAGAAAGTGTAAGTTGTGAAAAAAATGTTGCAAACATTCACAACAAGTATTATACTTACATATTAAAAAAAAAAATCTTTCCAATTAATGTAGAAGACAAAGAGCTTTGTGCTCATAACATGGGTAAGTTTGGTTACTAATCAATTTATTACAATTCAAAACTCATTTTGAAGTGTGGATGAGCAAAGTATTTTTTCTGCTAGACATTTGGAGAATTTGAAACAATGAAATGTATAGCTGCAAGTTCCAGGCTCAGAAACTCTTGATGCCTGCAGAGAGGCCAAGAAACTAAGTAAAAAAATCCTTTACTCCCAGATAGACATATTTTCCTCATGCTAAAGCTTGGGTGCACTGGCACAGCAAAGGAAGACACTTCACATAGCTCCTCCTTGCTTAATGTCCACTTAGTGATATATGGAGAATTTCCTTCGCTGGGGATGTTAATCTGGTTTCCCCAAAAGACCTACCTACTCATTTAGAAAATGAGGAAAATTTAGTGTTGATTGAAAATGGTTCCAGAATGCAGAGGAATGGCCTTGCTGTTACAGGAGGTAGACTTTTGTGTTAGACAAGAATGCAGACAGCAACAGACCAGCAAGGAGAATCACACATCAGTTAACTGCGTGCTTGCTCTGTCCATTATTTTTAGCATTTTCATGAGCCCTCAGGCCCTCTCACCACCACCAACCTCCCCAAACACAAAAATAAATCATTGTGGAGAGAAATCAACTAGGGGAGTAAAAAAGATTAACTGTTTTGGACAGCATAAAGTACTATGAGATCTGCATACAGGCAAGAAGCCTGTGGGATGTTAAACTCTGCAACCCATCATTGGGTGTAGAGATTTGCATGAGGCAGACTAATTTCTCATGCTGCAACCTCATTTGAATGTGTCAGAGATTCAATGACGGTAACGCTGCAACTTCTATTTCAAACATTAGGAGCAGAGGATGGCCACGCACACACACTGTCCTAGAGCACCACTAATTTCTGTCAGTAATTCCGTGGTATTCAGCCATTCTGAAGCATTCTGCTTCTTATTACCAAACAATGTGTATGGAACTGCACTTGATTTGATCTGGAAGCATCTAAACCTCATAAAATATTGACTTAAGATGCGATCGTATGTCTTTGTGGTCTTTGATCATTCGTAGTTAGTTATATTCGGATACAATATCTAGAAATCTACTTTTTACTTTTTTATATAGAAAGGGTTGCCTGCACGAGGTGTTCATGCCACTGGCTATCACTGAAGCCAAAATGGAAGAACTAGCAGGTCACGCTGTTTTGGTCGAACACTAACCCCTGAGAATATTCCTGTTTATAGTGTGAAAAATGATGCCATGGTTTCTAGAGTCAGGTCTCTTGTCACAAACAGCAGTCTCATGTTGGTGAAGACCGAAATGGACTGACTCGTCTGTACTAATTAGAGTGACAAGAATAAATCTTTTTTCCCCATAAAGAAGATCTAGATAAAACATTTACAAATATGTATTAATAAAATCATTTGACATTGGGATGCACTTCACAATAATCTAGTGCTAGAGGAGGGAACCGGACACGAGGAGAGAGGAAACAGGATTGGCCTCAAAGAGACTTCATTAACCTATTTTCTCCACTTTTGTGTATGTTTGAAAATTTCCACAAGGTAAACTTAAAAAAAATTATTTTTTAAACAAATGATTCTATGGAATAAAAATATCTTTTATTTACTGTAAAAATTTGTTTATATAACACTCTTAACTTCCAAACTCAAAATATTCTTGTTCAGGATGTTTATGTATTCAAAAAAAATAGTTTAAATGAACAGTAATTTCCATTTGGCTTAAGTTGTTCTTATTAAGTAAAACTACCACAAGGGCTAGACCTATCAAATAGATTTATATGTCAAAATTCTCTTTTTAGGTAATTTTACAACAAAAAACTATTTAATAAATACCTAATATATGTAAAGAAACAGTGAACATTATAAATTTTTTTTTGCTGACATTATTTTTAAGTACCTATATAATAACTTATAAGCTAAGGTTAGTGTCAGAGAGTAACGAAACCAATTAAAAAAAAAATATCATATGACTCATATTTTTCCTTAATTCAGCCCAGGTGTCTTCCACATTCTTCTCCAGATTTCTGAGATGTACTGCATCTTTGTCAGTACCCTATCACCTTGATCTTTTTCAGTGAGGGGAGAATAGCATGCTCATGTTATTTCATGTTATTCTGGATAAACTCAACCAGACACTGAGATGCTGTTCAGAGCGATGGAGCGCCCTAGTGGCCAGAACAAGCCAATGACTCACCCCATTCACCATTAAAATTAGGGCTCATGTTTTTTTAATCAAGCAACTAGAAATAATTAACATAATAATATTAGTCTTGTTATAATATCAGATGAATTTTTTTGTGAATTAATGGGATCTTTATATCTAGAAAAGCGTAAACAATTAAACATTTAGTCAATCTTAATTTTAAGGGCCAAGTGGCCTAGATACTGTATTCCAGAACTGTATGCATATTAACAATCTATAAAGCACATGTTTCGCATTCTTGAGTTTATGGGACAGTTCTCTCCATCCAAACTCTATGATCCTTACTTTTTGCATCTCTGTGAGCAAATATTAATTTTTTAATCAGCTGTTTTTTTCCTCTGCTATCCAAGGCAGCATTGCTTAGGTGGTTAAGAGAAGGAACTACTGTATTAAAGTTATGTTATTTGTCTCATGAGCAGAGTAGCTTTGAGCAAGTTGATTAATCTCTCTATGCCTCAGTTTTCCCACCTGTAAAATGGGGTAAGAGTAGCAGATACGTAGTATGCTTCTGAGAATTAAATAGGTTATTCAAACCATGGCTGGAACACATTAAACACTGCAACTCCTTGCTGCCAATATTGTTCTTCTCAGACTGCAGTCATATCTCTCTGCATAATCATATATTTTCTGTATGTGCGTCCTTGACTCTTAGAATTTTAGCGATTTTGTATTCCTCAAATTGCATATTCAAGAAGCTATAGAAAGCAAATTGTTTTGAGGGTAGTAATGGAGTAGAATTACACACAAAAGAACCTTACCTTTTATACACAACTCACTGTGCATTATAGTACATTGTATTTAACTGGACATACCGACAGCAGGAAATTAATAGACAATTTAATCTCCTCAAGGTCACTATTCCAAAGAGGGAAGGGGAACACTTGGAACCCTTCTGAAAAATTTGCAGACCAATTTCCCCCTATCAAAATTGTACAAAAAAAAAAAAAAATGAACTGTAAACAATTTAGGTGCCTTGAGAGTAAATTAGCCATACACTGGATTATTTGGTAAGAAAGCTATTTCAGGTGAAAATAAAAATGTCTTTAAATATAAAGAGGGTAAAATAGAAGATTTAAAACTTTAAAGGAAAGAAATCCCAAGACTAGAGTATAGTCATAAATTACAGCCATTCAATTCATTCAGAAGAAAATGGATTACTGACCTCAGCATCAAACTGTGTAAGCATTAATACTCACATAAGCAGCTCCAGTGCTTAGCACCAGCATTGAATGTTTTTCTTTCCCTATCTTATCTTTAACCTCTTTTACATTCTGTAAGAATGACCTGTACTATCACATGAGAACATGCCATGCAAACTTGTCAACTTTTTTCCTTCATCACAGACTATGAAGTATTACACAGTTCTCAACTGTATATTTGGAACTCCCGTAATCTGGTGTATAAGGATGACCTCGTCCCGTATTGCTAAGTTTTCCCTTATTTTAGCTACTGTGTGCCAGTGGCAGCACTTGCCGATTCATGTATTTATGAGAAAGTCATAAGTGGCTCAATCCAATCTTTGCAAACAAGAAAGTATTTTCTAAAAGCCCACAGTAAAAAAGTACATGTCTTATAATTTTGGACTTGAATTAACAAACAATATTGTACTTGAGATTTTGATATGTGTTCCCAAATACTGGTCAATGGAACCATAGCAAAATATAATTAGCAGATTTGTGCACCGCGCCTGGCAGCCTCAGCGCAATTCTCACTACCCTCTGAGTCCCAGACTTTGGGATTTCCAAACGATAAGGACTGTCTAGAAATTCATTAACTTTATTTCTTAGAGCTTAAAAGAATTCACCGAATTCCAATCTATAGTAAAATGAGGTTTATGAGGTTTTAATAAACTTTAGGTTCAAAAAGCAAATATTAATTTGTTCATTTAATGATTTTCTCTTATCCATTTTGTTCCTTAGACTGAAACACAAATTGTCAAATTCAAACATTCTGCTATTTACAATTTCATTTATTAATGGCCTATAACTAAGAAGAAATTGTTAGCTACACAAACAATTAGCTTATTTGTCTGAAGAATAAACAGGGAGTAGGTTGTTCACTCATTTGCTGAGGATTCATAGCCTTGACCTACTTTTCTTTTGTTCAGATTGCTTTCTAGATTCTTTAGTTTTTGTATCTGAAGTAAGTTTCTTAGTCAAATAATGAAAGCTAACACGTTTATATATTTCCTGCTGGAGAAGGAGCAGGTTAATGCATGTGTAAAATGTTACTATACCATAGATCAAAATCTTATTTCCAATCCTACCACTTGACCCTAAGGAAGATATCTAAGGGTATCTCCATCCTGAAGTTTCCTGCCTGTAAAGTAAGGATGTTAATAGTTGCAGTCTACCTTGGTGGGATGTAAGAGATCTAATGTGCTATGGCATGAAGGGACTGGTTATACTTTTCCTTAATAAGAAAATGCTTTACATTAAAGTATTCCTTCCCCACAATACGGACCCATTGGAAACATATTTTGGTTTTGTATAAAAGCCTTAACATTTTTTGGAAAATGACTACTTTTTTGTGATTATTAAGAAAATCTATGTAAAAGCAGTATGTTCAGTGCAAAGGCAACCTTATCTGGATGAAGTGTCATGTGGTTAGCTAATTAAAAGAGATTAGCAAAAATGTCTTGACAAGTTTTTTTTTTTTTTTTCCTAGCTACAGTCTGCTTTTATAGGAACACAAAATAAGTACTTTTTAATGCAGGCTGCAACAGCAAACCCCTAAGCTCACTTGAGTGTACTGCCACTCACAGACCATGCCAAGGCTGAGTTGCTCCATGAGAAAACACAGATATAAAGGAACTGAGTTAGAAAGTTCCTTGGGTAGCACATGCACAGAAGAAAAGCACTTCATTCAAAACCATGTGCAGGTGAGTGGTATCGAATGTAAGGTAGTAACTGAATATGTAATCACCCCAGATGCCACGAGGCAGAGTGAGATGCAAACAGAATACTGGGAGGTTGATGGGGAGCTGTAAATCAAATGGAAATCAGCAATACAATGTCACAAAAAGTACCATTTTCATGTGATCAGGAAGTATTATTAGGAAAAAAAATCAGTAGATTAAATTTAACCTTGCTATGTATAATATTTATCAAGTTATAATTTATTAAGTCCAATTTTAGCACTAAGCATTTCTATATCATGAGCCTTTAATGTCTTCTTCTGCAACGTGGAAATATTAATTCCCACCTCCTTGGCCACATTGGTTGCATAAGATCTTTAAAAGTTGCTATCTGTTCTGAATGACCACTGCAATCATCTCAAACTTTCAAAATATTATATATATGACTTCATGTATACACATATGTACATGCACATGCATACATGCAAAAGGGACATATGTTTTTACTCTGCTTACCTTCAGCTTCCCTAATTTTTCTTCCCGCTGCAGATTTCCGAAGCACGCTCCTTCCAGAACTGAAGAGGCTGGTTAGCTCGTCGAGCGGGCTGGTGAGAGGCCTGGAGCTGGGAGGACTGTAGGGCGCCGGGGAGGAGGAGTTGGAGCTCGCCTGCCTGGCCACCTTCACCGGGGAATAAGGGATCTTGGAGAAGGTGCTGCATGGACCACCCACTGGCGCAGAGTTTGGCTTTTGATGGATTTTGGACAAATCTGAATTTGCCATTGCTTTTCCTGTATGAACCACAACGGTCTCTGGTGGGAACGTGAAATGCGTGGACGGCAGGTAGGAAGCAGGAGGCGGCCCAGGAGGAGGCGGAGGCGGCGGCGGTGGCGGCGTGGGCGGTGGGGAGATTCTGCTGGGCCCGTTAAATGTCCTCAAGCCGGGGGACGCGGGCCTGCCACCGTCCCCCTCTTGGTGTTTGGAGTACTGCGGAGACAAGGGGCTGGAGCCCTCGGGCTGAACAGGGTATTTGAGGTTGGTCTCCAGGACGGGCAACTTTTTCACCTCCAGGGGTGTAAGAGGCGACTCGTCTGAGGCCGGGGAGCAGGTGGCGGGCGTCGGGGGGAACACCAGCAGCGGTGGCCGGTGTGGCAGCAGGTTGGGGAAGGGCGCCGGGATGTCGCAGGCGTCCCCGGGGAGCCCCGCGGCCGGGCCGCTTGGCGCCACGTCCTCGAAGGGCGCGGGTTTCCGCCTCTCGGGCCACAGGGGCGGCGACGCGGACGCGCAGCAGATGGTGCCCGGGCCGGCGCCGTCCTCGGGCGGGAAGAACTTCATCTCCTCGTACACTGCCTCGCCCTGGTCGGGGCTGTCGGGCTCGGGGCCGCCGGGCCGCCTCGCGTGGCCCACCATCTCGATGTACACCGGCTCGCCCTCGTCGTCGTCCGCCTGCTGCGCCGCAGGGCGCTGGGCGCGCCGGGCGGTCCCGACGGCCAGGGAGGCCCCCTGCACAGCCGCGGGGCCCGGGATTTCCTCGTAAGAGCCGCTCAGCTTGGTGTCCGGGCTGCGCTTGGGCTTTCGGGGAGGAATCTTCTTCATGGTGCTGTAGTCATCGCTGTGCGGCCTGGGCCGGGTCAGGGCTGCAAGGGGAGAGAGGGGCGCGGGGCGTGAGGGGGACCTCCGGGCTGCGGCGGGCGCCCAGGCATGCACCCCTCGCCGGCCGGGCCCCGCCAAACCTGACCCTCCCGGACCACCGAGGAGAGCCGTGGCATCTCATCGTGGAGCAGGAGGACGGCTCCCCGCAAGGCCCCCAGGAGGAAGACGTCAAGTGCAACGCGGACGGCAGGCCCGCTACAGAGGGGCAGCACCTCGCGACCAGACGGGGGGCATGCGCACACTTGGATCCCTAGGACCGGATACAGGTGCGAAGGAAGGACTGGTGGAACTGGTGCTCGTTATTTAGCGATGGAAGATAGAAACCCGGGAGAGCAAGCAACTTATAGCTAGTCGGCGGCATGCAGAAGCTTCCTGCAGGAAATGAGTAAGCTCAATTACTTAAATGATATAAAGGGGCAAGACAAAAACCAACAAAACACTTACATGGATGGAGAGATTAAAAAAAAAGAAGAATTTTTTTGTTAAAATGTTGCCAAGGAACGGTTTTACCCTCGATCGGTATATCTAAATCCATCACAGAGACACATATGTAACAGGGAAATCGAGGGTATAACATTCCAGTACGAACTTCTTAATTGAAAAAATTGCTTAAGTGGAAACTTCTCAGGTTGAAAAAGAGGCAATATTCAGAAAAAAATGAATAAGCCTTATATTATCAGAGGAGCTAATTTTGAAAGAGGCAGAACAAAACCACTTAAGTATGAGTCCAAAACATTTATTAAAAGTTAAGTCGAATAAAGAAATTCTAAAATTTACTATAAATTATAATAATGTTTTAATAAATTTCTCTAACAGAGATGTCAATTTTAGAAAGTATACATAAAGTTCCACTGAAATATCAAAACTCAAAAGTCTTGAATTATTTTACTAATTTGTAGAAATTCTTGATTACAAGCACATCTAATTCTGTTGAGTTCCCAGTTGTCTTAGGCAGCTATGTTTTTCTCTCACTATGTCTGCACAATGTGACAGCAGTCTCTGTATCCAGTTTTGGGTAGAAAATAAAGTATAATCATTAAAGGCTTTGGAATCAGATAAATCTAGGATCAAATCTCAGCATGACCTTTTATTCATTCGGTCATACAGTCATATGCATTAAACACAGTATTTTTGGAGATAAATACTGAATAAGGAGAAAAAGCTCTCTGCCTTCCTATACTGTAGTGGGAGCAGACAACAAGAAAAGGAAATACAACAGATGACTGAATCCTGAGGTTGCTGGCACATGATACAGGTATGAAGATGAGAAAAACAGACCAGTGTGCGGGGCACAGAATCGTGTGTGTGTTTGTGTTGAGGATGGTAGTGATGCAAATCATAATTTTTAAAAAGGTCTTGGGCAAACCTCTCTAAGCCTTAGTGTTATTGTACATAAAATGGTGATATTGGTAATTATCTCAAAGGAATGAAATACATATTGCTTGTAAAGTGCTTAGCTCAGTTGTTGGCTCACTATAACCAGGAAACAAGGGGAATTATCCAAAGGTAAATGGAAAAGAACAAAGTTAATTTTCTAACTCAATGGACATCTTTGTAAGTCAGTTTTGTACAGGGCTCCCAAAAGCAGCCAACTTTTAAGAACAGAAAATATCCAAAATGTGCAATTCTCTAATTAATAAGCATTATTCCAATGACTTTCAATGTGCTAACACATAGCAACTCCTAAGCTTCTCCTAGAAAGTGAATGAATGGCCCCATTTTTAATATTAGTATTATAGAGTTGCTGAAGATATGAATAATTTAAAGGATTTGTGACAGACTGTATTTTCCAAAGCCATCTTCAATAATATTTTCAGTCCCACGTGTTCTTCCAGAACCCTAAGCATGGGAGGGTCTCTGTGGCTGCCCCAGTGAATAAAATGATTAGAAGATGATGTTGCCTGCCTTCTGAGGCTGGCCCATCAGCAGTACAGCTTCTGTCTGGCTTCCACTCTCTTGGGACACATGTCTTGGTAGCCTTGATTCTGTGTGAGAAGTCTGTATGCCCTGAAGCAGCCGTGCTGTTGGGAACATGTGGAGAGGCCACATGGAGGTGAGTGAGATGCCAGAGGACCCCATCTGCTCTGGCCCCAGCTGTCTGGATTTTCCCATCCCAGACACCAGAAATGTAATTAACTGTGTCTTCTGATGAATCCAGCCAGCCCCAGCCACTGTCTGTCTACAGCTGGGAGACAGCCTATGTGAGAACAGCTTAACTGTGCCCAGCCAAATATTGGAACCATGAGAGATAATAATAAAATTTTCACTGGGATCCTAAGCTACTGAATATTGGAAAGGTCTGTTACATAACAATAGACAACTCATACAAATATCAGTACCTGGAAATGAACTGCTGCTATGAAAAAAACACTAAAAATGTGGCAGTTGCTTTGAGAAGTCGAAGGAGCCTTAAAGATACTGTTAGCAGAAGCTTGGAGGCCCTGAAGAAGGGTCCTGGTGAGGTTTAAAGGAAAGTGAGGAAGATGCTGGAAACCAGAGGAAATGTGATATTAATACTTTCTGGTCATAGTAGAAAGTTAGCAATACTATCTAACATGCACCAGTGTGGAATACAGATAACAGGAAATGAACTGGGTGATCTAGCTAAGGAGATTTTCAGGCAGTGTTAAAGTTGCCTCCGGGATTCTTCTAGCTGCCCAGCATAAAACATGAGAATAAAGAGATAATGTGAAAAAAGAACTATTAACTATAAAGAGCTAGGACTTCTTGGGTTTGAAAATAAAACAGTTCTCATTGCCAGGCTCTTCAGATGGCAAATAATACTAACATTAAGAAATGACTTCTAAGCAGAGATAAAATTCAAGGCAGTTTCGGGAAAACAAGATCTAAAGATGAAGCCAAGCATGTGCCACTGAGACCCTTTATTAAGATCTCAGAAAGATTCAAGGAGGTGCTTCAAAGGTCTTTTAGAAGAAGCAAAACCGCAGGTCTTCTAAGAATATCAGTGGTATTGCCCCATATAAATATTGCAGAAAGCCCCCAAATAGAAATTTGTGGATGAGGCTTTTGACTAAATAGAGTGGACTATAAATTGATTCACAAGAAACTCACAAAGCTTTTAAAGGAATTGTATGAGTTTACACTGAAAGAGCAGAGGCAATATAAAATGAAGAGACTTTGGTCTCTTAATATTTTGGCTGGGTATGGAGGCATGTGCCTATAGTGCCAGCTACCTGAGAGGCTGAGCAGGAGGATCAATTGAGTCTAGGAGCTCAAAGTTTCAGTGTGCTATGATCATGCCTGTGACTAGCGACTGCACTCCAGCCTGCACAACAGAGTGAGATTCCATCTCTAGAAAAAAGACATATATGAGCAGGAAGCAGGCTGAGAAAACTACCAGCCCCAAACATGAATCACTTCTTATGGATTAAGAATTATTATTCAAAGGGTGAAGCCAAGATTCCAGAGCATAGACCTAGGAGACTTGGAACATTATTTCCAGGCTTGAGGACTAAATCCTCATCAAGGCACAGCAACATATGTCCCACTGTTGCTCAGAACTGCTACACACCAGTGACCACTGTGTGCCAACTGACTTCATTTTTTTGAGCATGAGCATGTATAACGATCATCCAATACCTGTCCCTCCAAGTGTGTGTTGGTTGTGTGGGGGGAATAGGTAACTTATCTTTTTGGTGGTGGCAAGTCTTCAGATGTAGAAAAATACATTTGAGGAGAGGTCCCTTTCAGGAACCTTCCCTGGGGAGCCTGCACACCTGGATCTGATTTGACCCTGGGATCTGGCTCTTGAGCCCGACAGAAGGAGACAATGGGGAGACCGGGGCAGGGGTGAATGTATTCTTTACGTGAGAGGGATGCAAATAGCTCTGTTCAGAGGGTGGACTGAGGTAGACTGCATTTTCCAAAATCTTGGCCACAACAGTATTTCCAGTCCTGTCAAGAGGTGGAATCTCTTTTTCTTTCCTAAATATGGATGGGCCCTTGAGACTGTGCTGACAGAGACGGTGTGGCAGAAGTGAGGCTGCAGGGGTTCCCAGGCTGGCTCTTACAAGGTGATGCCAAAGCCACTTGCTTTCTCTCCTCTAAAACACGCATCTTCAATGCATTGATTCTCCATGTAAGAAGTCCAGTGGCCTGAAGCCACCACGCTGCCCGAGCAAAGTGGAGACCACACAGAGATGGGGATACTCAAGGAATCCCAGTCCTCAGACAGCTGAGGCACCAGACATGACAGTGACCAGCTTTCAGAGGATTCCAGCCACCTCGCTGCAGCCTCACAAAGGACCTCAAGTGAGAACCACCCTGATGATCTAAGTTGACACCCAGAACCTGAGAGATAGAGTAAAACAATCATCACTTTATTTCAATTTGTAAGTTCTGGGTGAGTTGTTAAGGAACAATAGATAACTGATGTAATATTCCCTCAAAGTTTGCTTTAGATGTGGAGAAAAGCCTTTTTGTATTAAACTATAATAAATAGCATGGCTTGTGAGGAGGCTGTCAGGAGACTGGACTCCAGAGTCTGCCTGATTCAAAGCTTGCCTGTATGACACTGGGCAAGTTAGACCACTGCTCTGTGACCCAAGCCTCCTCTACGTAGGGGACATGATGGCAGTCCTACTTCGTAGGGTGGTCCTGAAGATGGAAGATACTTAACATAATGTCTGCACATAATAAACACTCACTAAGTGTCAGCTGTGATCATCATCAACATTATTGCTACTACACAGCCATGAATTAATCATGGGAGCTAGAACAGGGTTCCTTACAGTGTGGTCTGCTGTATTGTGGGGGTGCAGCAGTATTGGATCACTAGGGTGCCTTACTGATTTTGTAGACTGCAGAGTTTGCTGTCCCACCCCCTAACGGTTAAATCAGAATCCCTAGGGGAGAGAACAGGAAATCTTCACTCTTTGTAAACTAAAATTAGAAAGCCACAGTTAGTGACTTAAATTCTAATTAGGTCTGTGGCTATTTCTGGGTGTGTGTGCATGTGTGCACATACTAAAAGTTCATTTGCAAAAATGGATTAAAGGGTTATTAGACATGAACTTACACTAAGAGTTTTCTTTACTTTTTTTTTTTTAGTGCTAAGATTTTGCATAAAACATTTATAATTGCTTGATAGTGTCAATGAAATGGAGTCAGGCAGGAAGACATTCCGTGTTCACAGAATACCTTTAGGGCAAGTTCTGGTGTTAAGACAGTAACTTAAGGGTTAGACACTAATTTTGAAACCATCTCATTACATCATAAACTTGACTCTTCATCTGAGCTACCATGGAATGATACAGAGACTTGTGCCATGTTTAAGTTCTGTCAGGAGATAAACATTTTCTCGTACAAAACATGTTCCTTTAGAATTTTTCCTAAGGCATGTCGGTGACTTTTAAGTCACCATCTGTACTAGGATACAATTTATTTGGCTCCATTTTCACTGAGAACAAAATACCTGCATATTTAATCTATGACAAAAAAGAGGAATGAGAAACTTGCTTATTGGAAAAAGAAATTAGTATCTGTGTATGTAACTATCCTCTATTTGCCACCATTTCTAGTCTGGTTTTGCTCATTTCAGAGCAAACTTAGCACTGAGCCAGGACCTAGGACATAAAAGATGCTTAATTAAATGCGGGCGAGCTGACTGCTCAGCCAGCTGCATACATAAGTGACTGCAGTGTGGATTTACAACCAGCTACAAATTGGACAGAAAGGGCTTCTCCTGAGCTGTCATATATTGCAACCTTGTTATGATTTTTTTTTCTGGTGGGAGGAGCATTTCAGGCAATAACACCACCTTTACCCATCCACCTGCGCTCCGCAAACGCATTGCTGCTTATATGTCTGTCCCGAGCCTTTTGCAGCTCCCACGGAGAGCTGGCCCCCCTTTGCTCTGTGTCCACTGCATCCTGCCCTCATTGCTATCACTCTGTTATCTCATGATTTGTTTGCCCATTTATCTCCCCCACTGCTCTGCCAGGTCCTCTGGGACAAGCCAGACTCATGGAATACACTTAATTAGTATTTGCTGAATGAACAACTGCATCATAGGTTCTGAACCATGCAATCATGTTCTCCTGTTATTTCCAGAAACACATTTCTCAGAAGAGCATTCACAGAAGACCCAATTTCTGTCAATTTTCGAGTAATAGGAAGAAATATCATATGGGAGCTTCTGTTAAAAATATGCTGACAAACCAAGTCTGACACATCTCAAGGGTACATTTTGAACCTTGCCAAATTGTGCTCCCTTTGATTCACTGATAAGAAGCAAATTCTGTTTTAATGAAAGGAGCACAGAGAAATGCATTTCCGTAACTCATTTATTCATTCAATAAGTATTTATTGAGTGCGTACTATGTGACAAATGCTGTTCTAGAATAAAGATACAAACAAGACAGTAACAACAACAACAACAAAGAAACAAACCTTTTTCCAAATTAAGCCACAGAGCTGAACCATTATTCTCTCCACACATACAAACCATGTCTTGTGGAGAGTAGAGTTGTATAGCAAATTTTTTAAACTGTGAGTTCGTTAAGGTATGATTTCCAAGGACATAGGCTGCTGGGGCTGAAGGGCTGAAAGGCAGGGGTGGGGTGGTGAGTGTGGAAGTGTCAGCACAGAATGGTCAGTGGTGGAGGCCAGCGCAGCCCCAGGAAACTTGCTTTTGGAATTTCACCTGGAGCAGATGGCTCTCTGAGCCAAGTACTGCACCACCTTCCTCATTATTCAATCCCAAATATCACATGTGAGGATTTAGTACCCATTTCACAGATGAGGAAACTGACCTTCAAAGGTTTCCTAAACCACAGGCATATATAACTAGCTATGTAGCTTTGCTGAGCACTTGCTATATCCCAGGCACTAAGACTTTACAAACATCACCTTCTTCACTTGCTGCAAATAGCCCTTGCTGTGCATTCTGCTGTGGCTGCCCCTTATACTCATGGGCTTGGAAGGATTGCAGTACTTCTTCAAGGTCGCACACATGAAATGCAGGCTTATATTTAACTTCAAGTCAGGAGACAACTCTGTGAGTATTGTAACCATGTTTGGGAGAAAGGCTGCACCTTGTTCATAGAGAATGAATTCTCCAGAAGAGCACCTGGCTGGGAGGTCCCGGCAAAGAGAGAGTGAAGTGAGACCTTGTCTTTCTTTCTGAGCCACCGTTTGCAAAGAGCAACCCCAGACTTTTTAACCATAGTGTTTTTAAACAGTCATCTATAGCTTGTTAATAGTTTTCAAAGAAGCGTTAACATTTATTGTCCTGTAAAATTGTCTCATGCTTTTCAGGCACAAATGTAGTGAAAAAAAATGAGCCCTTTATACTGCCTTTTCTTACTACGACCATTTTTATTGGGCGAGGACCTCTAAGAAAAGGCATGGGCTAATAAGAACAAAACTAAACACCAAGGCTACTTTAATGTGACCTCATTATTGGTTACTCTGTAGTCCTTGACCCTCATTCTCCAATCAGACCATCGGATCTCCTTTCACTTTGTCACTTTCTGAATTGATTAGCAGCTTTATTTGTAAAGGAAAAGAACTTGAACTTGATTTTCTAATATGCCAAAAGGAATGGCTCCCATAATACACTGATTTCAGTTGTAGTCCCTGTTCTTGTGAAACCAAGCTTCCCAAAGCATTTTCAACAGCGACCAAATGTCCTTCCTATCTTTTGACAGAACGGAAGATATTTTGTGATATATTACTAGGTGCAAAAAATTCAGTATTGTCACTTGGTAAAAACATGAAGCATTCAGAATCAGAGCTGTCTAATAGAACTTTGTGTGATAATGGAAAATTCTAAACCTGCAGCTATTGAGTACTGAGTACTTGGAATGTGACTAATGACTAAGAAACTGAATTTTTAATTGTATTTATTTAACAATTTTGATTATTTTAAATGTAAATGGCCACATATGGCTAGTGGCTACTGTAACGAACAACAAAGACTTAGATTGCGCTATACCGGTGCGGTACTGAGGGGAGATGTCTAAGATGCTGTGATCATTTTCATTATCATCGTGCTCAGCAACCTTCAGCTCCTGACTCAGTGGCATAAGAGGACCAGAGCCCCTGCAGACAGCTGGCTTATCACATGGGGGTGTAGCTACCTTGGCGATCGTGGGTCAGAAATCTAGACCAATGACAGACTGAATGATGAAGCCTCTCTGTTGGCCGTCTCTGACTCTCTAATGCCATAAAAACTAACCAGCAGCATGCTCAAGCAGATCAAACAGTTTAATTATCTTATTCTTAAAAATATGTAGTATTTAGAGCATATCCCATACTGCAGATTACATCTCTTAGCTGCAGGAGATCAAAGACTTTCTTTTTGTCGTGGTGGCTGTAAAGTAATCAGAATAAGGAATCATGTGTTGTGAGAAAGAAGAAATAGTGTAAATTATAAACAGAAAATGATTAATACACTTCTACAAGCTTCCAGAAGATGTGCTCAGTGGGGTGGGACTCGTGGGAAGAAACCTCTCTAAGTACCTTACAGTCACATGCGAGCCAAAATTAAGTTCCAAGAAACTAAATTTTACCTAAAACTCTTGCAGGTCTAATGATAGCATATTATGTCTTTTAAATTGTACTAAGGAATTTAAAGAGTTTTATACCCATGATCTTGCTTCCTCTTTATTTTTTTCATTTTGCTTTCATATATGTATATATATTTTTCATTTCCTATGGTTCCTGAGTAACTTTTTTCTTTAATTGACTTTTTTTGTTGTTGTTGCCCCGTGAGAGAGCTCAAGATCCGTTCTGAGTGCGACCTCCTCTTCACTATTTTATCTCCTTTTATTACTATATGACTAATTGGTACCTGATTACTCCAAAACTTCAACTCCAACGCAATGGTCTTTTATTTTATTTATGTTTTATTTGTTTTACTTTTTTGAGACAGAGTCTCACTCTGTTGCCAGGACTAGAGTGTGGTGGTGTCATCATAGCTCACTGCAACCTCAGACCTCACACAATCCTCCTGCCTCAACCTTCCAAGTAGCCGGAATTTCTGGTGCACACCACCATGCTCAGCTGGCTAATTTTTCTATTTTTTGTAGAGATGGGGTTGCTCTTGCTCAGGCTGGTCTCGAACTCCTGACCTCAAGCAACCCTCCTGCCTCAGCCTCCCAATGTGCTAGGATTACAGACAGGTGTGAACCACCAAACCCAGTCTTTTAATGTCCACACAAATGATAAGCTTTTTCTAGACTTTACAAGTTATTCTAAGGCCTACTTATCCAAATTTATAGAATCTGTTTGCATTGTTCAAATCTGTGGAAATTTTGTATACACTGTGATTTTCAATCTTATTTTATATTACTTTTTCTCAATGTCTGAGACTATCTGGAATCTTTATTTCCCATCCTCCCCTTCTCATAGGTCTTAGCATTTTGGACACTGTATTCCTCATGAAAGCTGCCAAAAAACCTTTCTTCTTATTCCCATCACACCTTTTTGAGATCTGCACCATAAATCCACAACTGGGCTCTGAAAGTAATAACAGTGGAAATGTGACTCATTCCACTTTCTTGGGGAGGCACTGAAGATTTGTTTAGCATAAGCTTTTTCTGGTATGTATGGTACACTGGGAGAACACCTTTCTTTGGTCCACAAGTTTGGCCCCTTGGAAGTCCTGTTCTAACTTAAATCTATGTCCATGTTGATATCTACTTTGAAGACTTTCCCATGGATGATCTCATTTCCAGCTTTCTATGTTGCCCTTATCACCAGGACTCTAAGAACATGCAATTCGACTCTCCCCCGAAAGTCTCATGAATTCTCCTACATCTTTATCTAAGATTATTGTAACATGACTCATACATTAAGACAGTAACCTGTTTTTAGTAAAAATTCTCCTGAAGATCTATCTATTCTTTCTTAAAGCCAGTAATGAAAAGCATTTTTAAGATTGTACAGCATAGTGACTGCAGTTAGTGACAATATATTGTATCCTTGAAAAGTGTTTAAGAGAGTGGATAAGTGCTGTTATCACAAAAATGATAACCGGTTAATCAGCTGGATTTGATAATTCCACAATGCACATATACTTCAAAACATCATATTGTAAATGATAAAATCATATGATTTTATGTCAAATGAAAAATAAATTTGAAAAGAAAGATAGGATGGGCTTATCACTTGAGGCTTCTGTCCTGTGATCTTCCCATCAACTTCTTGGTGTCAGTCATGTTTTCCCAAAGTTGAGCTTATCGTTTTGCTGTGTTCTTGTATTTTTGGTTCATTGATGTACTGGAGGATCTGTGTTCCAGCCTGTGCTCAGATATTTTCTAGTGAGATCTACTCAGCTGTTTCATTTAGAATTTCAGCTCCTTCACCCTGCACTACTGCTCCTGGACCTATTTACATCTCCCTGTGGTAACAATCTACTCCTGAAACCCTTTTACCTTTTTATTGTGTTTACCATCTGTCTTTCCCCACTAGAATGGAAACCCCATGAGGGAAGGATATACATTGCCTAGAAGAGAGACTATCAACCTGTACATGATCAATAAAATCTGTTACACTTGTGAACGTTTTGCTAAAAACACTTCTATTTCTCGCAAGTCTAAAAATTAATAATTAAGCAATAATTGTTGCATGTACTAATTTATGAGAGATTTGATTAAGATAAACTGGGATTTTTCCCTTTCTTGCATATGTATTTCTAGACCTTCATCACAGAAACTTTTGTTATCTACTCCCCAAAGTTTTGCTAACTCAATTTTCTCGTGCAGTGATTCTCCTCTGTGTGGACCATTTCACTTACCACATGATAAAGCAGGCTTAATTTTTAATTAGAGTGTGATAACAGGAAAGCTTGATGAATTTTTTTAACCTTCTAATTGGTGAAAATTTACAGGGAATACCAACTGACTTTCTGAATTGGTTTGAGGCTGTTCATTTGATGCAGAGGTGGACATGGAGGTTAAGAAAATGATATATAAGTAGATTTTCCCTAAGAAGCTTAGAGATTTGAATGAATATGATTTATATTTTATGATTAAAGAGCCTCTGACAAGCCAACAATTGGATTTATTTCTATTAAAAATACATTAGGGCCACAATACTGCTATGGGGCACTCCAAGACCGGAAGTCAGAGCCCCAGTGAGCCCTAACGCTTTCTCCTTCCCCGTGGGCTCACCTTCATTCGCTGCTTCCTTGGCTGCTGAGAGGCAGGCGCTCACGGCCTCGTATGAGGCGCTCAGCCGGGTATTGGGGTCCCTCTTTGGCTTAGGCGGAGGCTGTTTCCGTGGTGACGGGAGGCTGCTGCTGTCATCCATGCTGAACACCGAGTGCAGGGAAGGAGACCAGATGGACGGGCCAGTGAGCGCCTGGCCCAGGCCGTCCACTGCTGTGGAGACCACGACCACGACGGAGCTGGAATGGAAATTCCTGGGTCCACCCTTGTCTTCAGCTCTTAGGGGGAAACAAAACACAAACAGCACCACACCAGAGAGGCCCAGATGCATTATTCAGATGACAATGAACCTGCTCAAGCAGGCATAATGACGGCTTTTTGGCAAGCAGCCTTTCCCGCTGTGGCCGGAGGATGTGTGTGCAGCACTCTGGTGACCACCACATCCAGAGAAAGCTGCCCCATCCTTGGGCTTCTGCTCCGTGATGAAAGCACAGGGCACACTGGATATTCATCATGATTAGGTTTTCAAATTCTCACACAAATGCAGCACTACTTAAAGAGCTTCACATTTTCTATCAGGCATTCACTGAATGAATTTTTCACACTCTGATTATTAAGCAAATCAAAAAACCAGAATTTCAATCTGAATGATAATTTCTGGGAAATCCATCTTAATAGAGAGTTACTGATGCATCAAATGCTGGGAGTTCATCACCATTTCCCCTTGCAAAAGGAGTACGGAGTCTACTTAAAACTATCACATATTTGCATTTCAGTGTTTCTCACCCACCGCCCGTCATTTAAATTCCACAAGAAATTATTTAATTATGTGCAGAATGATTATTTTTTCCTCCATTGCTCCACAGGGTTGCCCAGTGCCAAGTGAACTGCTGCTATTCAATAAATAAACAGACAAGATACTTCTTCACTTAATTTTATACCAGGCAAATACATACACAATCAAATTGAGAAATTGGGGTGGCTGTTTAGTTCCAGCAGAGAAAATAATAAATATTATTCTGGAAGTCATATAAAATTAATAGTTATCTGGTTTAAAAAATTCCTTCTGGCCTCACATGTCAACGTAATCATGCACTAGCAAGATGCCAATGCATTCATTTTACAAGGAGTTTCCGAGCATTTGTTTTTATAATTATATCTTCCTGTGGCAGAACACCAACAGGCCTAGAGTCTACCACAAGGCAGAGTCAGCCACCCATGTAGAAAATGAAATAGCTGAAGATGAAAGCATGGCACTCAGTGGATAATTTGTTTTCCCTGTAATGTTTAATTACAGTTTTTTCTGTACAAGGGAATTTTTTCAGTATTTAATCACTGAGATATTTGAAGCTAATTAGTGAGATACACATTGCTATTTCCACTTTAATAAAAAAATCGTTTGACATAGGCAGAAATGGCAAAGGTATGTAATTTTTAGTGAGAAACAGCGAGATATTTCCAAGTTCCTATCGAAAGAAATGAACATCTCCCTGACAATGAATTAATATCCAAAGGAGCAAGTTTCCTGCCATCTCTGCGATGGGTATTATGGTTGACAGCTGTCTTCCTCCTTCACGGAGAGGGAAGATGAGAAAATGGAGAAGGCCCAGGTTGTTTGAGTGTTTCTATAATATGTCAAGCTCAGCATCTAAAATGAACTTTTAAATAAAAAAGCTTTACCCAAAGCTTTCCTTATTGGCAAGGAAAATATGACACTTTACACAGGGAAATATAATACATACAATCCACTTATTGAGTTCACTACTTTCATATTTTCAGAGTGGAGTCTCAATTTTTTGGTCAGATATCCAGAGGTTTCTATAAGCCAGCTTTAGATACATGATGCCTGCGTAAATATGACTGGAGCCCAGCTATAAGTTTTTGCTAATACAGAAATACTAGATGCTTAAACTTTGAGTATGTTGAGACAGTTAAGTGACCCAAGCATTGTAAGGGAAGCAATGATTATTTCATATGAGTAAACTATCACATAATAGCATCTAAGTCATAAAAAGAAGGCACAGGGAAAGCATCTGTTTAGATTGCTAGGGGCTTTCAAATAACAAATCATGCATGCCCATTCTTGTAACTACTGTCATATTTGATTGAACTCTGCATTAAGGGTTATTAGAATTTTCATGAGTCCATCGAATCAATCACGATGGTAATTAAAGTTGCATGCTCTCTGCCTTTACCTTTTGGTTCCTTCCTCTTGCTTGTTCCTGCCCTCTAACTTCTCTTTATGGTAGGTAGTGTTCATTTCATTGCGGAGCCTGTCATTTTCCCGGGCAATGTCTGAAGCATTCTGGATGACCAGGGCATCGTAGGTCCTCAGCCCCATGTCCTCTGTGTGCTGCAGAAAGCTATTGATGGAAGTGACCTCTTGCTGTTTGATGCTCATTTTCTCAAGCAAGTGCTGGCGTGCTAAAAATCCTCTGATCACTTTCATCAAAGAGCACAATCATGGGTCAGTGAACAGAACAAAAGTGAAAACCCAGACACGCACAAACAAAAGTCACAGTACCTTTATCTCTGAGCAGCTATAAAATAACACACCGTCAATGCAGAATAAGAATGTACTAAAACATTCTTATCTCTCATATTAAAAAAGATATCTAAATTCAGTAATGGTAACATAAAGGCAAAAATCCTTGACCTGAATGAGTTCTTGCAGGTAATGTTTATAATAAAGGGACCTGCACTGTTTTGGTCACACAAGCTGGACACTGATGAGTGGGAGTTACATCAGTGGGAAAGAACTAGGTCCAAACTCCAGAGAATTTTGGAGTGTGGCTCCAACTGGACCATTTTGGGATGCACCGATCATCTTTCATTGTATCAGATTCTTACATAAACATCTAAGACTCATGGAGTTCTTTGAAAATATCATGCTTCTATTATTATTTCTAAGACTCTGCTTTAATTCCTAGAGAAATTAACACTACATTTAAGACTCTGGAAAGAGATTCAGTGGAAACATAGAACATTCTCCCTCCTCTAGGAAAGTAGGGCTAGAAAAATATGTAAAAATTGGGGGAAACAAGTGCAAGAAAAAACTTTGAAACCACTAATATGTCAGTAACAGGTAAGAATTGAAAATAAAAAGGACCATCATTTAAAAGTACTTCTATGCATCAGACACTCTATTATTATTTCATTTAATGCTGAAACTCAATGATAATATATGCCATTATCTTCATTTTAGACACAATAGTAATTTTCTTAGTAAGACTAAGAAAATTCTTCCAGGTAAACACAAACCATGGATGGCAGAGCCAGGGTTCATATCCCTCTGTGCTTACAAGGCCCAACTGCATTCCGTTAAGCCTGTGATCATACAGACACGATTTTAGTTTTCTTGGGACAGATCAACAATCAGTCAGAGGGAAACATATTTACAATCAATACTAGAAAGAGCTTTCCAACAATCAGCACAGGGCAGAAGTGGATCAGGCTGCCTTATGAGAAAGGGAGTGGTTTGCAATCCCTGAACATGTGCAACATGAGCACAGTGGCCTCTTTGCAGGGGTAGAGTGGTCGGGTGAGGTGCACAGGTGCTGTGGGGGAAATTCTGATTTCAGTCTTTGAAACTCTGTGATGCCGTCTCTTCCAATTCTAAGCATCCAAGATTGGGAGGAGTTGTTACAATTATAGAAGATTTATAATTTCAGGGAAAATGGATGTCAATGCATGCAGCAAAGACACTTTATTCTTGTCCTCGGAGAAGGGAGAAGCCTATAAAACATTAAGTGCTTTAAAATATTCCATAGCTATAAAATAACAAATAGGTTGGTTATGTATGATATCCACTTTGATACCTATACTTGATTAGACGGCAGAAAGCTGAACACAACTTTCTACAATTGTGGCTTCAGAGGAAAATAATACGCAGCTATCTAAAAGGCTGAAGCCTTTTTTTCCCCAGATGGCAATACTAAATGTTCAGTTACACTAGAAAGCGGTTGCATTAAGTTAACTGAAAAAAAAAAATTATGCTGAAATGATCTAAAGGGAAATAAAAATTAAACAGTACAAGGTACAGTCAGACTTCCAGGAATCTAAAGTGTGGAACGAAGTGAGGAAGTACGAATCACGTGACAGGCACGCTGAGCGAGAGGGGAGCAGAGACCTTGAGTCGGCCTGTCCGCGTGCTCCTTCTTGCTGTGCTACAAAACTTGAGACACTGACTTCCGGAGGGTGAAGGTGAGAGTATATTCAAGATGTTAAGTCTCTTGGAATAAAGAGAAGGTTGATGTGTACATGCCAGACTTCTGACCTCCTACTACGGCAAAGTTACTCACTGGGCTCCCATCCACCGAGAATCTATTGTCCCACATCCAGAGGGCTCCATTTTCTCACAGTTCATCTTAACAGTCCTTTAAAATTCTTTAAAAATGTTATACCAGTTGCTAAAAATCAGTATTTTTAATATGAGATGACTAATAAAAAATGAACTTGCCACAAACGGATATCGGTATTTACTGTCTTTCTGACAATTTCCAAAGACTGCTTCTATGACACCGACCATGCAAGGTCTTAATTTACAGAGATTTTCATCCAGGATAAAATGAACACGTATAGTCAGAGAGGAAACTTCTGGTAGGAATAGTCTAAATTAAAATGATTACATTTAAAACTAAAAGTTACAGTTTTCTTTTCCCCAGATATTTACAAAGAAAAAAAGTAGCACTCTAAAAAACTGGAAATGACTCCAGATTACATAAATTTTGAGTAAATTTAACATTAGCAAGAAGCATTGAGGGAACGGTTCTAAGAGCTGTAAAAATACAAACCAATAATCAATGCTTTACTTTTAAGAGCCTGTAATTTTTTAAATGCTCTTATATCCACTATTTCATTTGTGCACTGTGAAATTATGCTCTTTATCTTGATGCCATTTTTTAGACCATTCTTAATTTTTATCTTTAGAAAGGTGAACAGAAAATTGGAGTTCTATTCATTTTTTTTCTGTTCTAGGTCAGTGGAGTACAGCAACTTAATTTTTGTTAAATAAAAGAGAAATGTCTTCTGCACACCCTTGATGGAAGACAGAATACAAATTCTTCTAATTACATTTAAGGAAAATTTCCAGGAGAATCTGTGATACCTTGTTCTATCCATATATAGCATTATAGTAAATGAGACTCTCCCTGTCCCCATTTGAGCTGAGGATTCAGTAGGTCCTGGGTGGGGCCTGGGACTCTGCATTTCTAATCAGCTCCTCAGTGCTGCTGGTGCTCAGGTGACACCTCTGTTATGGTGGGGCTGGCCACACAAATAGAAGTTGCAGAGGGGAGGGCCAGAGCAGACCTATGGCCCCAGCCTCTCCCCTGCGCTGAAGGCTGAAGGTGAGGAGGCCAGATTATCATAGCCAGAGAGAAGCATTCTTTCCCAAGAGGTGGGAGTTGGCCACTTCCTTACCTAAGGCTCCTTCCATCCCAGCCCAGGGAAAGTGGCTTTAGGAGATCATCCAGAGAGTTTGACATGTGGCTCCTGAAGTCTGGCAGCCACCCTGGACTATGAGGTCTCAGAGGCCAGAGCTGAGGCCCCTGAGTGGGATGCAGGCTCAGCTGGGAGAAGCTGCATCCAGGAAGTGGTCCCAGAGTTTGTTTCTTGGGCACCAGATGTAGTTTTCAAAAAAGAGATGGCTACTGAGAGAGCAATGAGCCCCTGCAGAGGGTTCACAGGGGCGGAGGGAGGTTTACAAAGACTGGTCAAAGAAGAAATGTTGGCATTTAGAGAAGGGAGTCATGACATGCTCCCAAATATGTGAGCCCCATTTAAGTCCTCTCAGCCAGAGCAGACCAGTGCCAAATCCCACTTGTGCCACCGAAAGGCCTGTTCTCTGCCCCACCTTCTGCTCCTGCTTATTAATCCCGGAGGATCCGCAGCAACCTGAGTATGTCGGGATCTGTACCTTGCCCACTTCCCCACGGGATGTTCCCCAGGGAACGGGCCAGAAATGGCCAGGAGGGATGGTGTGACTCAGAATAGGGTTCTGATATTTGATCATTACTTGAACTGGACATGTTAAATTCTGAACTGAGACTATTCGTGGAACTAGCACATAGCAAGACTTTTTATTATCAGAAAATGAGGGGACCCACTGGAGAGTCCCACAGAGGCATGCCCACACGAGTCCTGCAGGAAAGATGGACAGAGGCGTACACAGAATAAAACTGATTTCTGCACCCTATCAGGCTCCAGCTTAATTAACAATTGCAAATATACCAGAGAACTAAGGTCATTATAAGACCCACCGAAAGCTAGCATATAGATTAACTTCTCCCACTTCTACCTTTCTTTAAGAAATACATATATTTATGTACATATATATTACAATTAAATGATTAAGCAAATTAAAAGTGAAAAAATCTGTTAAGTCTATACGTTTTATGTGAAACATAATTATTTTTGTATTTTTATATTATATAATTATTTTATATTTTTATATTATATTTATGTGAAATATAATATATTTATATATTATAAATGTACCCATTTAAATAGTCACTTGAGTTTTGATAGGAAGTAGAAATTCTAATGGAATCTCTCCCAAAGTTAAAGTGAAATAGATACTGTCAGCTATCAAAGGTAGGACTCCAAGTATTATCATCACTTCATAAAGGGAATGTAAAGTCAAGGATTTTTCCTAGGCATATGTAGCATTACAAAAAATGTTGTTTGGTTAATTGGCTTGTTTGACTTCTCCAAACTTGGCAAACCAGTGGCACTACTGAAACGTCATAGGAATAGCTGGACCTAAATGCCAGATGGGAAGTTTTTCTGCTGCAGATTAAAAGGTACCTTCTTATTGTCCTGTGTTTCTTGAAAGGATCAACAAGCCTGAATATTTGCAAGGTAAGGAATGCATAAACAATAAGAGATGTAAATTCCCTCTTCCAAACTGTGATTTAGGTGGAAATTTAATAAAAACTTCATGTGGAATAACTACCAAATAAAGTATGAGCAATGTCTACACATGCTGACTTAGGGAAAGGTACATAGCAAACTAAGCCACAATGCTTCCTGATCACCCAAAACCTATTGCCAGAATGTGGCATCCAGGAATGGATAGAGTGGTCCACTATGATGCAGCTCTCATTGGCATTTAAGCTTGGGGGTACACTAAATAACTTTGTACTTTATAACTGAAAGAAGTTCAGGAATGTCTGTGTATAACTGTTACCTTTTTGGCACGTTATAATTTTCCTCTGCAACTGTAGACACAATTCATTGAGCTGGTCAGCATGCCAGTATTTTAGAAACACTTTTCGGACTCCCATCTAAAATGCAAACAGCAGGGAAACATTTAACAGCATGAAGATGCCAAAATGATGATGGAAAAATAATCAGACAAGAGATTTTTCCAGCAGAGGATTAGAAGGAACAAACCAACAAAATTAATTACATCTGCCTGACGTTTTAACACCATTACATTCAGTCAAAATCCCAAACGTTTTGTTCTAATAAGTACATCTGCTGTGTGTACATATTGTCACCGGAATGTTTGCAAATGCCTGCACATTACTGATGCGGTGGTTGCACCAAGCAGTGCAAGAGAAAAACATTGGCCTTGACTCTTTATCAGAAAATAAAACCATCCTCATGAATGAATTCTCACGTTCCAGAGCTAGAGCCTTCTCTTTCCTTTGTGAGCCTTCTCTTCCCACCACACAAAGCAGGGAGATTGAGTCTCCATAAAGGAAAACACACATACACGACAACCAAAACAAAACATAAAGTTGACAGATAAAATCATTTAATTTCAGTTACTTTTTCACTATACCATAGATTATAAATTGAATGTTTATACCACTGCAATTACAGTACTTCGGCACAAAAGTAAAAAAAGTCTCAAGAAAACCCTCTGTGAGCAACAGTCTTCTAGATGTTTGCACAAACAGTAGTTATGCAATGAACATGCTTCTAGAGAATTTTTAAAAAGAAATTTTAGCATGACACCAAATCAGTTTCCACGAAAAGCTCTACTGGCATGCAAACTTGTCCAAACGTACTACTACTGACGAAGACAGCTGCCAAAGAAAATTCTTAAAAACGCATAACGACAAGCCACATTCATACACTTTAAAATCATTTTCTTGTGTGTTGTGCTTATTTTCTAAGAATTCACAGAACTGTGGTAGGTGTGAGGAACACCCCTCACATAGTGAGTGCTCCTTAGTCTCTTAGGGGAAACAGACGTAAATCAGTGCAGAGGAGCCTGGCAGATCCTAACGTGAGGTGCTGAGGAAGCTCTGAGGTGACACTCTGTTACATAAAGGAAAAATACTGCTGTGATAAGTTCATGATCATATTCTTAGCATTGGAGATAAACACCACTAAAGTGAAGAGAAAACTGACACATGTGCTCCCAAGCGTGATCTGGGGACATTAAAACGCTGACACCCCATGGCCTATGCCATATATCACAGTGACACCAGGAGCTGGCATGTACGCACACACCATTAGCTACTGGAAGGGTTTATAGGTCAGGCTTGTCTTCACAGTGCTTGGCCCGAGATGCTTCATGAACCTTTTCACATGAAAACTGAATTTATTCCAAACACATTTTGTCACTCCCCCCTTTTCACCTGACTGTTTGCATCCATTATCTGTTGTCTTAATGAAACACACAGTTTTGCCAGAGATTGTGACCCAGACCTTGTATTACGGCAGTCAGGCCAATTAGTCAGATCCGTGGGGAAAGCTCTCAACTGCCAGTCTATTTCAGAGACCCCTGGCTAACTAGATGTTCTTCTTCATCTAGTTTTCTTTTAGTTGGTTGAAATTTGAGACAGTCACATGGGTAGGTGGTTACTGGGAGCTGTTACTTTTTTTTTTCATTGTATTGCCATTCTCTCTTCCTAGTTATTTTCCATAATTCATAGTTGTTTTTTTTTTTTCCCTTCCCAACTGCTGACTTATTTTGGCAGCAGACAGGAAGAACAGTTGGTCCTGTCTGTGAGCTCTGCAGAACAAATCTGTGAGACAGGCACTGGGAAGGAGGGAGCATGTCACCTCTCTGTTCATCATTGATTGTGGGATGTGACTCACTGTGGGAAGCTAAATTCCAAAAGCAAAATTCATACAAACCTGTGTTCCCAAACAAGACTCCAGAAGAATTATGGCAGAAATACTCCCCAATGAGGGGAATCAATCATGATCAAAGGGAAATTAATGCATGGAGGGAGAACAACATGGCTGAAAGACCTGTGGGGTAGAAACAGGGGAACAGGATTGCATTCCCCAGGTCAGTGGAGACCCTGGACAGGAAGGGCATTGGACGAGATGCCCACAGTGTCTTACAGCGTCTCTGACAGCCATTCAAAAAACCAAAGTTGGCTTATCCCAAGCATTGCACTGGATTTTGGGGGATACAAAGGAGGCTCCTGTTCTCAAGGAATCATAATTTACTGGGGAACGTCAGCAGTGAGCAAATTCCGGCAATAATACCAGAATAATGCTCAGAGCAATGACAGAGCTATGTCCGACCAACACGGTAAGCATGATGTGATAAGGCAGTATTCACGGAAAAGCCATTTGATCTGGCTTTCAGGGATAAGCAGGGTGTTTTCAGGGCATCTTGGAAAGGTGGGAGAAGACGAATGTGACTCAGAGAAACTATCCAGTGAAAGGCAAGAACCAGAAAATAACAAACCATCTGGGGTACAGCTGTGTGTATAGTGATGAGGGAGGAGCCCCCCATGTGACTGGTGGCCACATCGTTGAAGGGTATTCTAGGAAAAACACAGACATTTCCTTTGTGAGCAATTGGGATATGCTGGGAGATTTAAAGAGGATAAGATCCAAATTTTATAAAAATTGACTTTAAAATTTGTTTCAAATTTTATAAAGATCCTTCTGAAAACTTCTGGAGAATGGATTGTTGGGCTGAGCTTTGGGAGGAAGTTGGCAAGGGCGGGCAAGATAAAGCGATTGACCATTTAGGCCTGGAAGATTTCACACCTGCCGCATGTCCTGTTCACCCTTTATGAATGACATCGAACCTCACCTCCATTACTAGATTTCTGATGTCCACTTGTCGATGTCCAGTAGGGCTTTTACACTTTCCATTTGTGTTTCCAGGACACCGTACAAGTAATTCTTTATTTCTGCTATTATCGTGCATTGTGTGTTTGCCATTATATATATATTTACATCTCCTGAAGAGCACAAGTGGTAGGGATGTGGGTAGGATGGATTCAGATTTTAAAAAAAAAGAACAGAAGATAAAGAATTGTGAAATCCTTGTGAAAGATGAGTCATAGAGACAGATGATATCTTCTAGGATGAAAATAAGATACGACGGTAAATGAAAACTTAAGTAGACCCTGACGTCAATCAGCAACCCAGAAATAAGCTAGGGAAGGCAGGAGAGGATAGAAAGAATCGTGGATGGAATAAAAGGAAAAGGAAACTGAGGTGAAGATGGTCCAAGACAGTGGAGCCAAAGGCTGGGGAGCAAGGGCCCAGCTGGCCCCTTCTCTGAGACAGAGTGAGAAACAGGGAAATCTCAGGATAGAGAATTTTCAGAAAATAGCCAGTTTTTGGTTCAGCTCTGGAGGCTAAATTAGACAGGAAGTAAGTGCAGAAGATGAAGTGGATTTTTCTCAGAAAGTACTAGAGTTTTCATAACTCCTGGTGGTGGGTGGTTGAGAAGTGGACAGAGGATTTCACAGGGCACATCTGCGTGCCAGGTGGAACTTGGAGGGGGAGAAAAGGACTTCTAGCCGGGAGCTGCAGGTCAGGACACTGGCAGGAAAGGAGCAGAATGGGAAGGTGAGGCACAGGGGCTGTATGAGGGAAGGGGAAACGTGTGCTGGGCAGACTCCTGCAATGGCAGGAGTCGGAAGGGCAGGCCTGCTCCCCACGATCCTGGCGAACTATTGGTGTAGATGTGCCTGTGAAAATCTGCCTTGCTGAGGTACAGCCAAAGGGTTTGTAAGTGACGGGGGCGCTTCTGAGCTTCTGAGTTTGGGGTGGAAGTCTGAACTCGCGATCCAAGGATCCCATTAAGACATGGCTAAGGGCTTTGTAAAATCGTGGGTATGGCGCTGCCAATGCATTCAGATGATTTAAAAAGCAATCTTCATCTGATTACTTGGGCATACTTCATGGTCTCTAATGGACTATTTTATCTCATTATGTACTGTATAATTTATTTGTAGATTGGCAATATTTGGAGATCCTCATTGGAAGTTTTAGCACTTGTTTGACTTTCCTCGCTTTGTAGAGATGCCATGTTGGTAGTCAATGTTTCTTCTCCCCAAAACAAATGAAGTCAGCAGGTTAATAGTATCTTGGAGTTCTTCCTAAGAAACAGTTCTGGCTCTAGTCTGTGAACTCCTCTACCTTCCCTGATGCCGGGGATTAATGAGAACATAAATCTAAGAATCTTCCTTTAGCAGGGAAACTCAGACAAGATCACAGGAATCCTGAATTTCCAGGTGTTTACAATGTCTATTAATGACATTGAGTGGATTATCAGTCACTTTTGCTTTTTTTTCCTATGAAGTGAATGCTCCTCTATAATCAGGTCTTAGTGTGCCATGTCAAATCCGATAAATTAAGATTCATCCAAATCAGACCAAAGGTTCAGATCACCTACATTCTTGATTTTAGCGGCATTTTCACATCAAAGGATGTTTGTCCCTAATCAGAAAAAAGGAGAGGTTAAAATGTTCCCAACGTGAGCCCTCTCCCTGTGCACTCCTAGATGCAGAGTGTTCTTATCTGAGATTAAAATGTTAATGTCATTCTGACTCCTGTAAAAGTAAACCATCTGTGAATCACAGTCCTAGCTCATCGCTATTTTTATTAGAAAACCATTAGTTTTTTTTTTAAGTGACAGATTTTAAAAGATTAAACAAAATTGTCATTGATGACTTTCAAAGCTCTAATCTCTGCTACAGTTTTCAGGGATTTATTTATTTATTTTGAGGAGTGTAGGCTGTGGAGGTTCAGACAAATGCCAGGACAGTGGCTGTGATAGAGTGTAGGTGGCATGGAAGCTGTGTGAGCAGAGAGATTCAAGGGAACCTGTAAGCACTTCTTTCTTTTTTAGATAATTTTTAGGAGTGCTGTGTGTTTCTGGCAGTACTTTTGAAAAAGCATTTACTAATAAAAAATCTAGCTGTTACCCTTTGATATAATATATGATGCACATTTCTCCCTGTATTAATGAAATAGAGAAAAATGACCCATGTAGAACTAATCTTACAAATTGGTAGCATAGAAAAATAGTGACACCCTTCATTTTGTTATATCCATGAATTCTTACAGATTTGAAGACAACACATATATTATTTGTATTTTATGTGTGGGTTAATTTAGTTCATTCATTTACTGCCACTAAATAATATGAGTAATTGTTTCCCTGGCAGGTAAGTTGAGGGAGAAGGCTCAGGTCACATGGCTCTGCTTTGACAAAGACGGACACATCAATTAAAACGCATGAAGCTCTTTAGTTACCTATGGATGATATAGAAAAATGGCTAAAATTTATTTTGAAATAATACTACAGATGCTAAAATACTACAAATAATACTACAAACTCTACTGATATCTCTAGAATCTACTTTCTGTTTGCTTTTTTGAATAATTCCAGTAGCCCCCTGAATTATCATGGGGCCGCATTGATCCATTTTTGAAAACTGTCTGCAGAGCCATCTTTCTAAACTTCAACCTCATTATGTTACTTTATTGCCTAAATTTATTTAATAGTCTGCCATGATTTTTAGGATGATATTCCCATGCCTCTGAAACGTTTACTGGACTCTGTTGCACCCCTTTGGTATCTTTTCTTTCTTTCCTTTTAAAAAAATGTGCTAAGAACACTTAACATGAGATCTACCCCCTGCAGTTTTTAAGTGTGCAATACAGCATTGCTAACTATAGGCTTGATGTTGCACAGCAGACCTCTAGAGCTTATTCAATGCATTCAAGTTTATCCATTACTAAACTATATCATATTGCTTGCTGATACTAAATGGGAACTTGTTTTTCTCCTCTGACTTAAAGTATACTATTTCTTTTTTTGTCAACCCTTCTCTGAAATTGTCTACTAAGTAAGCTCCTTTTCATCCTTTAAAACCCACATGGCTTAGTGAACCCTCAGTTTTGTGTATGCCTTATAATAATAAATTCATTACAATAGTACATCTATGTCACTAATGTACCTTGTATATTTCTCTATATTGTAGAAAATTCCTGGTTCTGTCATTATTTGAATAACTTGTTTGATTATTCCACTTAACCATGAGCTATTTATGGGCTAGAATAATGTTGAAAAGCATAAAGGTCATAATTCACATAGATTAAGGTGAAAGATATGAAAGGAAATGGATTACTAAAATGGGGAAGGCAGAATTCCCAAAAGTAAAAATAAAAAAGATTTTAATAGACACCAGTTATAATATGAGCACAGGTATTTAAAAAAGGCATTCATCTAAAACAACGAAATCTTAAACATTTTAAATATGATTAAACTATTTGATGTTTTCATTTTATAAAAATACATCTAGTGTGAATAAAGAAACAAAGATGTTAAATGTTCTGTTTCCAAGGTCACCACCTCTGTTATAGAATTATTGCTGACCAAAATCTAGACCTTAACTCATCCTCTGTTCTTTTCCTGATTTTTTATTCACCTTGCACACTGTCTCTGATTTATTAATTTTCCAGAAACTTCAATAATTCCGTGTTGCCTATGCTCACTTCTGGGTTTAACATTCAAAGTCCTCCACAATATGATCCTTATTAATCTCTGAAGAACCAATCTTTTTTGTTGCTCTAAAAGGGATGTTATTTACTGTTATTTTAAGTTCCCACACACTCCCCTGTAGGAGAAAACCAATGTGAGCCTTCATTCCTTCATTGCGTACCATCAGGGGCCCACAGCATTCTTATGCACAGAGTTCTTAGTGAATGATATTACTGCTGTTGTCAATGTTGGGTCAACGCTATCCATTTATTTCTGTGTATACAGTCATTGGAACGTTTTATTAACATAGATTATATTTTAATGGGAAGTGTTTTGTTGGGAATGCTAGTTTCTTTGCTGCAATGAAAATGCTTTATTTTCATTATTAGTGATAAAAAATAATGTCTAAAATGTTTAATTTCCCTTGCTGTAAAAACGTTAGCACTATTCTAGTAAATACTTTCAGCTTAAAGACAGGATATGTAATATCATCGTTGCATTAAAAGTAGCTGTCTTCTTTCACTATAATATTAATACTAGCATTCCAGAAAAATGTCCTGGTATCTTCTCAAGTGCCTAGCAATATAAATCTGTTCCCACTTCTTGAAAAATAGCTTTATTGATGATGACATGAACAATACTGTCTCTCTTTTATGTGTTCTGATGTCTACACAGCTCTTCCATCAGACTTGTTTTCCTTCCCACTGGTCTGAGAATGGCACTGTGCTCCTTTAAAACAATGTTCTGTCTATTTTTACCATGCGAAAACGTTTCTGTGCCTACCAGGTCATCTCTTAAAAAAGAAACATGCTCCCAAACCCCAACATTCCCACATGTCTGCCATGCATGGTCCTTTGCCTACAATTCATTCCTGGTTCTATATCATTTCCTCACGGCACTCAGGTGCACTATACTTATACTTTCCTGATTTTCCTTGTCTCACATTTATTCATCCATCATCCTTCCATTCGTCTGCTCTGTGTGTCTATTCGCTCATCATTCATTCATTTATTCATCCACCCATTCATAAATCAAATGTTTGCCAAGGGCCTTCCTCACCCAGCCCTGGGCCACACTTTGCTACCGCAAGGATGAATAGAATATGGTCTGTCCTTTCAAGGAGCTCGGTAAAGGAACCAACCATTTAACTAAAATTCACCCTCTCCAGGCTGAATTCACGTTTCCTCCATTTGGTTCTTTGATTCATTAATTTTCTAAGAATGACCATTACTTTTTTGTGTGCGGATATTTTAATATCTCAACATTTTACATTTTCATGCTTCCTTTGAGAAACTATAAAATAGAGATATTCTAATGCTCAGCCTGGCTCCGAATGTCTGAAAGTACTTTTAAACGTCCTCAAAGGATAAATTTATACTAAAATACACGTTCTCTTTGTTATAAATAGACTATTCTTGGAAGTTTAACTTCAACACAGAAAAGATAATTACAGCCACACACATCTAATAGAGTACTGTATCTTCTGGTATTTGAAGAAGGTGGTTTGGCTTGAATTACATATAATTATAGTTTAAGAAAAATTAATTATTCTCACCTAGAACGGTATGACCTGCATGGCAGGCAGTGCAGAATAAAAACTACTATTTTGAGCTTAGTATTGAATTACTCACTATGTGATCCTATATATTATTTCATTATGAAAATCGTATCAACATGGTCAAGAGTACTTAAAAAAAAATTCCTTCTCCTAAAGGAAAATCGTGAAAAACAAACCAGCGCCACACTCAAACAAGGCTGATTAGCTTCAAAATCACAGAAAAGTACAGTGGATAAGTTAATATATTAATTTAAAGAGCACACTTAATCTTTCTTTTTAATAAAATGGCCCAAATAATGTCAATAATCCCTTGGCCCATGGAATGTGCATGTTATAAATGATTAACAGCACACAAACATAACCACAGCTTTTGTATGCACTGGGCTACGTACGTACACTTATGTGGGGGCCCTTCTGCCAAGGTACTGGCATTTATGTATTTTGTTGTTTGCTTTTCTTCTAAAAGTATGAACACCCATGGTCCTTTATCCTTGGTGTCTGATCTTCTACTGTTTGTCCTTAAGAATATTTTTAGATATTCAAATATACTTACACTGCTTTTCTGTTTTTCCAGATTCTTGTTGTGTGGAGCGCTGCTGTTTGCTTTGAGACTCACATTTCATTTTGTGAACCATCTTCTGCTTTCAGCCCCTAAGGGGCTGAGTCTTTTTCATCCTCTAGAGCTCCACACATACTTTGTGCAGCAAATTCATACTTGTTAAGAAGAGCTTGAGTGTGTTCCTGACCTACATTAATATTTTGATTTTAAAATAGATACCGTTCTTCAAGTCCATGGAATTAGTGAGCGCAAGCGCCGACGGCCACATGAGGTCCCCTCCCTCTCGTCCCTCATCACTTCCTCATTCGTCCGGCCACCATGGCTCTCTCTTGCCAGGCTGCTAGGGTACTTTGCTAACTGGCTGCCCAGCTCTGTTCTTGCTGCCTAGTGATACTTTGTTCCCCCACATTGAAGACATCAAATCATGTCGCTACCCTCTGTAAAATGTCCCAATAGCTTCTCATTGAACTTAAAATAGGACGCGGTGCTCTGACACAGGGAGGCCTCTTGGGTTCCCCCTGGTAACCTCTAGTCAGTCACATGTTCTCACTATGCTGACCCTGCCCCTGACGGGTGACCCTGGTTATTGATGGCAAAAAACCTTAGCTAGTACAAGGCTATTTTTGCCATTTAATAGGCGCTCAATAAATGCTTGTTGAATGACAAAATAAACTTGAAACTGGTGAAACTGAGATTGACGTAGCAGGTGGAATGGTTTAGGCATAAGCACAAACACCATTCTCTTTGCGGGAGTTCAGGCCACAAATCGTTCTTGAGGATTGAAGTTTGAGGGGTTATAAACCATTGTAACAGCAAAGATACTTTTGCCTCCCTAGAACTAAAATCTTTAGTAATTGTCTCTCTCGTTTTTTTCTTACCGAGGCAATAATGAAGAAATAAATGTTAAGAAACGCTGCTGCGGCCCATTATGTGCCGTTCTCAGCTGGATCTCAGGGAGCCGGACACGCTGCCCTCCTCTCGTTTCTCCCAGGCTGTCTTCACCTCGAGGTCTCGGTGCACTCTGGTTCCTTCTCACCCTTGGGATCCCAGCCCAAAGGTGGGACCCTCTTGGAGGTGCCCTACCTGTCCACCTCCCTGTCTAAATTACAGACTCTCTGATTTGATTTGCTACTACAGGGTCCTTGTTGCAATTATTTGTCACTTCACAGCTGACTGTTTCCCCCCCACTCTCCTGTGAGCCCTCACAAGTGCCTTTCATAATTGCAGGAATGTAAAAGTTGCTCAGTAAATGCTTTCTGAATCAACCGATCAATAAACCCGGAGTGGAGCAAGTTACGTTGATTTCTAAGTGATGGAAGTTGCATTAGGGATAGGCATTGTCAGTTTTAATTGGCAATTATTAAATGCCAGACATTACTCTAAGATATTACTCTTCATTTCACATAATGAAGCTGAGTGAAAAAATATGACATTACTTTAAAGGCAGAAACGATCACATATGTCACCAAACTTGACTGCAGATGCCTTCATTTCCAAAGAGAAAATGTGGTAATAAGTGGGGGGTTCATTTGTGCATTTGTTTAACAAATAGCAGTTGACTACTTGCTACATACCAGAGCCTGTAGAAAATGTAATAGTGAAACACATACACACGTGAAAATGCGTAAGAAACAGAGACATGATATCTGTTCTCATGAAGTTCAGAGTGAAAAGTGAGAGAGACACACTAAGAATCAACCATATGGAATATTATTTTTAAAAAATTAGTGAATAAATACTTGGACTAGTCATCTCTAGGTAGTTCTATTCTGGGTAGCTTGTATTTTCTTCTTTAATTTTTTCTATTTTTAAAATTTCTTATTAAGAATGTATACTATTATAGCAAAAATGTGTTAATATATATTTCTATGGTGTGTGTGCATGTGTGTATGTGTTTAGCACAATGAAAAAAGAGAATATATGTATACGTATGAATGCCTAGTGATAACACACATTGCTTCAACTTCATTGCTTCAATACTCTTAGACCCTTAATGTTTATTTTCAAATTTATAAGAGAAGGAATATAAGAGAAAGAATCATTTTATAGGCTATTTTCTAGCTTGTACTTACAGTTGATTTATGGAGTGTTCTTTGAGTAATACAACAAAAGTTATAAACCATTAACTTATTGTACTAAAAAGAGCAAGGGCCTGAATACAATTGTCTTGTCTTAGAAGGTATAAAAAAAAGAAATGGTTAAAACTTTAACAGTTTCTTGCTCTTATTTTTATTGTCTTTTCTCTACCATATTACTGTAGGCTAATGAAATAATAAACTTTCCATCCAACTGATTTTATTTAATACTATGATAAAATGTTAATGTTGCAATTCTCAGCACTATAAGAGCAAACACTTCAAAGATTATAACTTAATTTAGTTTATTGTTTTCAAACTATGACTTGATTCAAACTATTTGGATAACAAAATCTAGGCTATTCTGTGAAAACTGCATGAAAAGATGATGATAAAGAAAATGATGATTGTAAAGTATCTTTTTTGTTAGTGAATAAACACAAATAGAAAATGTATATTTCATTAAACTTGTGGGTTTGTGGCTTTTTGTGAATGCTCTTTGTTATTTCTTTCAGAATAATCTCTCTCCCTCTCTCTCACACACATGCATATACATATACACACACACTAGAGTGAGTATCAGATCATGTGGGTAGTTGGGATGATGTGGAAGTTCTGTTTCTTACTTCTTGTCTGTATAATCTTGAGGAAGTCTGCAGAAGCCTTCCTGTGTCTGACTCCTCATCCTTAAGACATTAGGTGATATGCTATCTTTGAGGTCATCATCTAAACTTCTTCAATGCCCAGTAACAGACACACAAGCACCTGCCTCCAATGGGATGCACGGGACCCTCTTCTTTGCCTGACCACACAACTCCCTCTAGCCTGCAGTTCCAGACATCTGCTTGAAACATCAATTAAAAGCATCACTACAAAAGCTTTTCTAAATGGGGCCAAACCCATTCATTCCGAGCCTGACTGTCCCTCTGCGAGCGCCTGTGTTCTAAGCCGCACCCCTGGCGCCGCGTGAACCCGCTCTGACAGATTTGTTTCTCCATTCGTCATCCCTCCAGATGGCGTTCAAATGAATATAGCATTCAAATAACTACTCAGAAGAAATCATCCTATAACCAGTTGATGCATACAAAATGTGTGAAAATCAGATTATACCACTTATTTTTCCAGTTAGAATTGGTTTCAAAGGTTTTCATTTTGCAAAAATTACATTACATGTGAAACAAGTATGTTCTACAGAGGCCTAAATGCTGGCCAGTTACTTTTCTGTGGCTTGGGGCAATTCAGGCAGAAAGTGTTGAATTAAATGTACACAGTTCCAGAGGGATTATTTCCCAAGTTATCTTAAAATAGCACTGAATCAAAATGGATATGTGTAGATAAATAGAATACCTGAATAACAGTACTAATAAAACAAATAGCAGGTGGTTAATAACTAGTAGCTTAACTTAATTTAACTTGTTCTCAAACTATGACTTAAATCCAGCAATTTGGATTTTTTCCACAAATGAAGTAATCCATGAACTCTTTGTTTCATAAAGAAAAATATATCTGGTGAGACAGAAAAGAGCACTAGAAATTAGTCATGGTAGGTTCTATTTAAATCATTTCAAAAAACTTCCACTCCTTTTTGTGAACAAGTTATATAAATTCTATCTTGCAAATAAGGACACAGCTCTGACAAGTCCACCACATTTTTTTAAACATGTCATTTCATTGTAAACACAAACAAGAAACCACCAACAAGAAGGATTTCCTTCCAACCGCTACTACATCTTGATTTCCTCCGCTGTTCTTTAACATAAAACTGCATTAAGTGAAAGCAGCAAGTCTGAGTGTGTTAACGGAACAGTAACGTGCATGTTACTAAAACTTACAGTGACCAGTTCAAATTGTGTGAAAAGGACTGAAGATGCTTTCGAGAAGCATAGGCTAGTGGTGTAAAAAGATGCAAAAGAAATTATGTATTGGAAAGCAAAAATGCTTTGGAGCAAAACACAGTGTGATTTAAGTTGTTTTACAAATGCTTAAAAGAATTAATTTGGCCCTACACAATATTTTATACTTAAATTGTATTTATGTAGTGATAAAAAATTTTTAAAATCATTTTTAATTACAGAAGCAATGCACTAATGCATGCATCTTATAAACATAAGCTAAAATTCCATTTAGGCCTTATTTCAAAACGATTCCCTAGATATAGCCAGTTATGTTTTTGTTGTGAATTATACTAGATTTTTAAAATTCTTACATGTTTATAAATCCACATAAGGTATACAGTATTGTTCAGTAGTTAATTATTTACAAAGACTCATTTCTTGGTCCAGCACATAGGCACAGGGTGTCTACCCTGAGTCTCTGTCTGTCTCTTACGGTACAGATAGAGCACAGGGTAGAGCAGTGAGCTCAACAGACACAAATCCCTTCTCCTGGGGCTTCCATGCAGTAGAGAAGAGGCAATGGACACTAGGCTGAAGATTGCAATCTGGGGCTCAAGAGAAAGTCCCAGGTACTATGGGGAAGAGTAAAACAGAGAAGAGGATGAGAAGGGAGTGCAGTAGTGGGGTAGAGACGGGAAGTTAAATCTGGTCCTTAGGGAGTGCCTTGCTGAGAATTGGCGTGTGAGCAAAGCCTGCGTACTGCACACTTGGTGCATCTGCCAAAAGAGTGCAAACTGTTTTCAAACTGCCCCTGCTCAAGTAAGTAGTGATGTGAAGCAATATTCCCGGGATGTGCACTCTGACCAGTACCACCATGAATTGTCTCCCACTCCTGTACTTTCCTCTCCACGGCCTGAGTCCCAGTGAGGTCTTGACTCTTAGAACTAGCATTGACATCAGACACTCCCTGGGAATCTCCACTTGATTCCAGTTCTTCCCTAACTTCCCCTCCTTTCCTTCTCCTTCTCCTTCTCCTCCAAGATGTAGTTGGGAATGGGAGCATGAATGCACTGCGCTATTTAAGGGCCACTGGCTGACAGCTGAAGTGAAAAAGATTCTGACCAGAGTCAACTTGCAATGGGAAGTCGTCCGCTTGCTATTTCTTCATTTCCTGGGTGAATTATAAATACACAAAAAAGACACTCCTTCCAAGGAGCAGTCTGCTCAGACTAATAAAGGAATATGTAAGTGCTTTTGATCAAAGCTCGTACCATGATGCATAATCTATCCCTTTCAAGTTCTGCAATCTGAACAAAATGACTTCAGATAGTTGTACTAAAAGATATAGATCGAGTTAAATGCAGTGGAAAGAACACGCCATAGGAAAAGGCAGACGCTGGTCTCAGCAAAGTTGCCTTCCCACTAAGACTAAATATTAACTGCACCTAATATTCTGATCAGTGCACTGATCTCTAAGACAAAGGCTCTCTCTGAGGTTCAGTTTCCTCATATCTAAAATGAAGTCATTGCTGCACACCCTGCTTACTTTCCTTTTCTGCATAAGTTGTTATTAGACTCAAATTAAATAAGTAAAAAAGTACGAATAGTTGTAACACACTCTATAGATGACAGGAATTATTATTTACTAAATATTAAAAATTCCAGTGCCTCATTTACTGACTCCAAACCCATGACTACCTAAAGACTAAATAGTGTTCACAGACTTGTATACAAAAGTAACAGCACTGCAGTTCTGACGTCTCAATCCTCACCCAAAACAGAAGGAAACCTTGACCTGCCGCTTACTGAATTGCTACAATGTACACCAGTATGAGAATCACAGAGTCGGCATCCCATACTGATGATTCAAAGCTTTCCTTGTCTGATGAAAGTCGAGGGGGAATGGCAAAATCTACAAGATCTCCAAGACCCATTAGAATGATAATAAAAGTATCATTTTTGGTTAAAATAATTGAATTTCTAGCTAACACTGTACACAGGTCAACACAGCAAAATATGATTCCAATCTCTTCTATCCTCTAACACTCCTTTTAAAAAAGTGGAAAAGAATAACCTTTCATTTCATGCTAACCATTCAGGACCAATGAACTCTGCTTAATAAAAACATGCATGTAACTCTCTGCAATTTGGAAGTAATACTACAGATACACGACCCATCCATTACAACCTTGCTGTGGCTTTAGTCAAACAGCTCATGATTTAATTGTCACATTGATTAACAACTCTTAATAGCGTTAATAGCAACTCTTTTTATAAAAATCAACACATTTCAAACAAATACTTTGCTTTTGAAACTGAGTAGTCTAACTTTCCAGGTCAGGAATAAGTGATTTTTTTTTACAAAACCTTTTTTCTTTTGCTATCTGACTAGCATGAAAGTGGAGTACGAATACACTTTATTCCTGTGAAGTCAATTATTTGTCTTGTAGAATACACTATATACCATGTTACATCTTGAAGCTGAAGAATGGCCATCTTCCATGACTAGACAACACAGGTATGCTCCGTGAATGAATACATTTATGTATCTCTCATTTTTGCTTTGTTTTGTAATTTCAGCTTCCTTCTGGGCAGTTAGAAAGTGAGGAGAAAGTGGTCTAGTGTGATGAAATGGGAAAACTTTCGCATTTTCAAATTTAATTTTGATGCTCTTTTTCAAAGACCCAATGTATGTTTCAATTTAACGCTATTCTCGGCTACAGTTTCAAGTATCCCAACACAAGCACTGATAGCGAAGAAATGATGGCTGGCAGCAGGTTCTGATTTGTCTCTCAGCCTCCTCCCACATTTGTCCCCACATTTCACCCACTGATTGGCTATTGTGGTTTCTGCCAATCACTTTCTTAGTGAAAGAATAATTACAGATTCCCTTGCTTTTTTCTACAACTCAAAATTCTTTCTCAATATGTAACATATGTACATAACATATATGAATATAATACATATTGTTATCAGTGAGTATTCTTTAAAAGAAAAAATACAAGAAAATCTTAATGTTACGTTATTCACGAACTACTACTATACAATGACTTATTTACAAATTCCAGCAATGATTCAGTTGGAATGACTTCAGTGACCTATAGACTTGAGAAATAACACTGTAAGTGAATCCCACACCTATGTCCCTGACTCTAGAGTGGTTAGCTGACATCATTCTTGGTTAGTAATTCCTCCTTCCTTTTTTATCCAACCTTTCGGCACGGATGTGCATCCATGACAACTACAGACTGAGTAAGCTTCCTCCTTCAGACTGTTATTTAAAGTTCAACTTCCATTATTAGTTTTTTTTTTTAAAAAAAAGAAAGGAAATAAGATAACAAAGAAAAAGATTGGGTGGCACAGACAATTAAATCATTACTCATCAAAGCAAAAATTCTAGGTTCTTTGTTCTTTGTCATAGACAGATGAGGGTGCTAGCTAGTGTCAATCCAATGTTCTTTACTTGTTTTGCCTAGATTGGGCCATTACGGACACATTCAGCATTTCTGAACCATCTGCTCATCTCATTTCTGAAGCAAAGTCCTCATTTTGGGCCTCATCAATTATCAGACATTTTTACCTGTGGATGTCCTTCCTATCTGTTTTTTAAAATGAAATTTGTGTCTGCTTTCCCGTAATTGTTTTGTTTTACCAAAGCTATCAGCTACCACGGTCTTTGCCGTCTAGCACGTCCAGTGGTTTCATAGCTAGACACTTCCAGTAACCCCTGGAGTCACGGACTCAACCCTTGCTCTAATATCACCTCTCCAGTCCAATCTCTCCATTCTAAAACGAATCAAGGATGGTATTCTGATGTTGTTTATGGTATCAAACAGCATCTGGAGCTGTCCTCTCCCATTTTCGGTGGACGTTACCCATGTTATTTTGCCTCAACTTATTTTCTTCTTCTGCAAGTCCATCTGTCCTTCTCATCGGACCCTGGGCTCTGCCGTTCAAACAGACTATAGACTGAAATGAAATGTTTCCAATTATGAAGCTCTTGCTACCAAATGAGGTTCAAAGGATAGTGACATTTTCACTCTGTGGTAGGTGAGAATCAGGGCAAAGTGAAACAGAAAAAAAAGGGGCCCAAGTGAGACTAGAACAAGCCTTGGACATCCAGGTCTAACAAGCACTTGTGAAGACACCAGCTCTGAGCAAAGAAATCAATGCCAGTTCTTCACTTTCTGGCTTCTCTGACTTCTGCTGGGTTTAGATACTTCAAAAAGCATTACTGACAAGGTGTGAGTGCGACACCAGGGCAATTGGAACCTGGAACCGGAGCTTCGTGAGCTTGTGTCACAGCTGCAGAAGGGAGCCTCTTAGATTTCCTCTTATGTTGTCTGCTAGATGCTAAAATCAGTAAATCGTAACGACTGACACGTTTCCAGGGAAGACACTTAATGTCGTGCCTTGCCAAACACATCAAAGGAATTTTGTTTATGCCAGGAAGACTCTGGTGACTCCCGGCAGTGACTCAGCTCACTTATTTAAAATCCTAAACTGGTATTTTTGTAGCTTGTAGGTCACCAACCTGCCAGCCTTGTAATTTACACTGCTGGAGAACAAGCCGACATCGCTCCTCAGCAGACTGTTCCTTCTCGCACAGGGATGTAACAGCCAGTGGCTTGAATCTGTGGAAAGCAGGAGGGATTGAGAGCAATGACTGGATTTGCCAAGCAAATGATCACATTCAACAGGGCTGTCTTCATTACACGGTTTCTCAAAATCGTCTCCACCTTACTTTATCCTGTAGATGCCCCCCGATACCTTTCCACTGTGCATTTACCAGGCAGCTGAGAATGATCCTTATCTTCTACAGAGAAAATGATTTTTACAATGAATCAAATATATTTTCCAATCCTTTAATTTATGTTTAGCATTGTCATGAAGTCATTTAAACCACTTAACCAAAGAGAATGGAAATTACTCTATTAGTTGTCATTTAAACATTGGATATGCTCTTTTAAAATACACTCTTTTAAGAAACTCAAGCATTCTTTATTACGATTTGAAAGTGAATCTACATGCAGTTAGAGTCCATAATAAAGGAATATCAAAACATCTAAAAAAAATCTAAAAGTCTTATTTGAGAGATGGCATAGCTTCCTCTCCATATATTAGGTATTGAAAATTTTAAATGTTCTAATGTAGAAGGACATTTTTATTTTGGGAGGTACCTATGAGTAAATTGACTTCCATTCTTTCACTGACATTCATGGCTATCTACTAGTTTCTTATCGATTTTTCAAAAATGACTTTCAAAATTATATCACCCATTTAAAAAAATCTATGTAAAATTTCCTTTGCACTTATGGTATTTAGCCTGATATATAGGCAAGACTGCCCCGGGGGAGGTGGAGGAGGAGGAAAACCGAAGGAAATGAGCAAAGATCTACGCAAGCGCATCCTGGTGCATTCTGTGTTTATGGTTCTCATGTTGGGTTGCTCTGTAGGCTGATGGAAACTCAATGCCAAAACCTAAATCACATAAGTTTTCTGTTATTTTCAGTGTAATACCTTAGTGTTTCATCTAAAGTTCACTGCTGCAAATTTGGCACCTTCTAAAATGAGGTATTTTCACATTTCCTTAGTGCAATTAAGGGAGTGTGTTGCCCACACATCTTCATTTACCACCTTCCTTGCATGAGAGCAGTGTGAGAAGTGGACATGTCTTGTGGGAAGCCACACCGGAATCTCTCTCTCTCTCTCTCTGTCTCTCTCTGTCTCTGTCTCTTTCCTTCTCTCTCTCTCTCTCTCTCTCTCTCTCTCTCTCTCACACATATATTTATTTCTGCAAGTACTGTGGATAAATTAGGGCCCTCAAATGGGGCAGTGCAACAGTGACCGTGGAGCTGGTGTACAGTCTCGACTGAGAAAACGCACCTGTTATGGACGGAATGCATGTGTCTCTCAACATCCTCACCGTGGATACCATGGTGTTAGGAGGTAAGGCCTTTGAAAGATGGTTAAATCACGAGTGTGAAGCCCTCACAAATGGGATTAGTGCCCTCACAAGGTGCTGAAGAGACCAGAGTTCTCCCCTTTGACCATGTGAGCACACAAGCAAGAATCAGGAAGCAGACTCCCGCCAGACATTGAATTTGCTGACACTTGGATCTTGGACTTCCCACCCTGCAGGACTGTGAGACACATTTCTGTTGTTTATAAGCCACCTCGTCTATGGTGATTTGTTATGGCAGCTTGAACTGACCAAGACAGTATCTATTTAACTTTTCAGAAGACATTTCTTATTTCCTTTCTTAGATCCTTAGCATTCTCACTGAAAACTCAGTATATTATTTTTTTTCTGAATTGAGAATCTTTATAACCTTGCTAGCCACGAGCCAGCCAAAATGAATTCATCAACGTCAGCAACAACCCTGCCTTCTTATGTACAGGCTCTCACTATAGGAGGGCATTAAAATAGCAAAAATAGTGCGTAGCAGAAACGGAGCACTGAAAAGGATATGAAGAATCTTGTTTATCATTTTGATCACACCAAAGAGATTTAAATGATTGGTGGATGACTATAGTTTCCAGTATTTCTTTTTTTTTATAGTTGACAAGAATGTGATTTCTTACATGCGAGACACTGAAGTTGGTACCTATGTTTTTTTTCCCTGGGGCATATTGTGGTTGCTGCAGAAGATAACGGGAAATTTCCAGTGTCTGTCAGAGCACAGGAAATGGGTAGAGTGGAGTCTGTGTGCAGCGTCAGGAACTGTTCAGGGCAGTGCGCAGGGCCACCCAGAGGGCTGAGGGCATCCCCTCAGGACGCTATCACGTGACACCAGTATGTCTTACAAACAAACATGGATTACGTTTAATAACATCCACGTGGTTAAAAGGTGACCCGTGATGTAATTGTACAATGTGTTCAAACAGAAGCTGGATCAGGAATCTAAAATCTGAGATTCAGGTTCCAACTTTGTTATAAATTCACTGTGATACCCTCGGCAAATCTGCTAGCAAGTAATTCTCTGCCCTCCCTCAGTAGTGCTTGCGCGTGGTTCTCGGGATGGGACACAGATTCTATGCTGTATTACAAGCTCCCACATGTCCTCAGCGTGCAGGAGCTTCCCCAGGGTAAGGGGCTGTCTTAGTGCATCTTATGGTGTCTACTGCATGGCCTCTGTATGGAGCAAGAGCAAATAGATGATGGGAAGCCCAGAAATGTGGCTGGGAAGTGAGAGGTGGGAAGTAATGTTTCCTGAGCATTGAATGAGCAAAGGGGGTTTTCATGTTACTTCACAGACCCCTCACTGGTTGTAGGGGGGCCTGCGTGACAATCCGCTTTGACAGTGAGAAGGCTGGTGCTCACAGCAAGTCACTTGCTCAAGTTCAGAGAGATGGTCTCAAGGGTTGAATCGTGTCCCTTCAAAAGATAAATGCATGTGACCTTATTTGGAAATAAGGTCTTTGCAGATGTGATCAATTTAAGATGAGTTCATTAGGATGGGCCCTAATCTGATGTCTTTAAAAGAACAGGTAAACGTGAGACACAGTGGAGTGGCAGGCGATGGCAGCAGAGGTTGCAGTGATGCAGTTGCAGGTAAAGGAGCGTCAAGATCTGATGGTCCCCAGCCGGAGCTGGAAGAGGCAAGGCAGGATTCTACCCAGATCTCAGAAGGAGCTTGGACCTGCTGACACCTCCCTTTGGGACTTCCAGCCTCCAAAACTGAGAGTGTGAATTTCTGTTCATCTAACTCCCTCTTTTCAGTTTGCACTACTTTGTTACAGCAGCTCCAGGAAACTGATACAGATGGTAGCCATGGCTGAGCTGGAATGGGAACCCAGGATCACCTAACTCCAGAGCCATTCTCTCCGTCACTATTGCCATCATCTAGGTGACAACTCACAGGCCCTTGGCCCCGGAAGTTTCTAGAGTGGAAAAGGAAGAGATTGACCTTAAAAAACTGAAAAAGTGAAACTGAACGGGAATCCTCCTTGTATTGGACACAGAGAGGTAAGAATCGTTGGTGTGCTGGCCTTTGGGTGACTGGAGGCTCCTCAACAGCAAACCGGAACTCACGACAGAACGCAGACTCATTCATGCCCTCAGGAAAATCAACGCCTTTCTACCCTTTAGCCAGAGTCACACAATGGAATGCAATCACTCAAATTATCTTTTTATTCTCTCTGATAATTGTCTCATTCTGGAACTTTGTTAATTATAACTAAGAATTTAATTGATATAATTCAAGCATCTGACTATAGTATTAACAAGTCAGAACAAAAAGTCTTGTACTTGGTGCTTTTTCTTCTCATTTTATATTGTTCTTTTGACATGTAAAATGGTATAATTCTGACATTTCGACTGAAAAGAAAAAAACATCATCTTAGACGGGGTGAGATACTCCATTTTAGTGTTATGTAAAAAAAAATCTCGTCTTTTGAAATGTGAGTGTCACCTATAGGTCGTGTGCTGGTGTGGAAGAACATGACCACGTTCTGCTGCTGAGCTCACGCAGGTTCCTCCAGCAACTTCAACCTGCGCCAATATGGCAATCACAAGTCCAGAGCAATAAGTAGGCCCTGAGCACAGGGCACCAGGAGGTGCCTGTGTCAGCTCTCTTTCCCCACGTTCTGCCAGCATCGCTTGCTCCGGACAGGTCGCCTTAACCCACTAAAGACCCCTGTGTTCGGGCTTCTACGTGCTCTGTGTCTGAGATAAACCAACTGACTCTGAAAAGTAAACATGAATTCTTCCAGGTCTTCCTGCCTCCTCCTGGTTTGGAAAGGAGGGACAGCTGAGGTCTAGTTCCACGTCTGGGATCTGGTCTCGTAGCCCATCAATTCAGGCTCAAGCAATTCTCCAAGAGTGACTGGGCACAAAATATATGCTGGGGACTCTCCTAGAAGCTGGGCACATAGCAGGGAACAAAACAGCCAAAATCCGTTATGATGGAGAGAGAAAGGGTAAAAAGTAAACAAGGAAGTGTGTCCAATACGGGGAGAGAGAAAGAAAGATAAAGCAGGAAAGCTCTTACTTTGAGCAGATACCTGACAGAGTAGAAGCAAGCTGTGGCCTCTCTGGGGAGCAAGAACTCAAGCTGGGGTGCCAGCAGGTCCCGAGACCTCAGTGGGGGTCGTGCACACCTGTTCTGGGAATGTCAAGGAGGCAGTTGTGGCTGGAGAGGAGGAGATGAGGAGATGTAGACGTGTTCAGAAGAGTAAACACAGTGGGGTAAGGATTCAGATGCTGCAGCAGACTGCGAGGGCATTGGCTTTGACTCTGACCCTGGGGAATGAGGTTTGAGCAGAGGAGCCCTACCACTTGACTTTAAAAGCAGCACTGAGGCTGCCAGGCTGAGAGGTCTATCGTGGGGCAAGGTGTTCCCAGTCCAGGTGAGAAGCCCTGGGCCAGACTGTGGCAGTACAGCGGGAAAAACTTGTTGGGTGGACCCTGTACCTTTGTGGGTAGACCCAGTAGGATTTCCTGATGGATGGATCAGTGTGGCTATGAAAGGAAGGGAGTATGACTTCAAGATTTTTGATCTAAAAAACTAGGGTTGAAGTTGACATTTACCGAGATAGAGTACTCTAGGAATTGCAGTTATCCCCCAGACGAACGCTACATAAACAGGAGGGAAATACTGCACCTGGGCAGAACCAGAAAGGAGAAATTCAGGTAGAAGGAGGTTTTGATCAAGTATCAGCCACTGCCCACACGCCAGATTTATTGCCTTCCCAGGTGCCTGTTGTTCAGCTGTAGTTGGCTTCTTCATGGCCACAAACTTGTGCCTGACTGCTTAGGGCAGCACTGACCATTTAGGAAAGGGACTCAACTTCCACAGTGGTGCTGAACACTCAGAGCCCTCACGGGGTCCTGACCCCAAGCTGTGTCGTCTTAGACGCTCCATTCGCCTCACTTTTCCAGTGAATGGGTCTCAGACCACTTTCAACTCCCCCTTCTTCTTACCAGTCTACATCCTAGATTGCCAATATACAGTAAGCATGGGGTTTCACGGCAAGTGCTAGCACGGTTACTGAAAAATTCTCTAAGTGGGCACTATTCATGAAATACTTTCTCTGCAACAAGGATTCGAGTATGAAAACTCTCAGTTCACTTGTGTATTGTGAATATGATGACATTAAAATAATGGAAATGGTAACATCTTACAGAATTATAAGTGAAAGAGCCACACCATAGAGCCTCTTCATTTTGGAGTCCACGTGTTTAAAAGGCACAGCCTGCAGTCGAAAAGCAGGGGAGAGCTAACAACTGAGAGGTGTGAAGTGGGACCTACGGAAGGAGATGACATAAATGTTTCTCTCTGCAAAAGCGATTGTTCTTTCTAGTCTGACATCCTATCTCTCATGGACCTAGAGATAAAGAAGTGCTTATGCAGTGACATTAGAATTCAGGCTAAATACCATGACTTTTAGTTAACTGCTTAAAAAGACTACCAGGAAGTGGTAGAATCATTTTCTTAGAAAAACACAAGGGATGTATATCAAGCTAATTTTTTTAAACTTCGGATGCAGTTTCTCTGAAATTGCTTCTGTTTACAAATACCTCTTCTTTCTCAAAGAAAATTTTGTCATGAAAGTAAACGTTCTGTTGGTTCAGTGGCCCGAAAGCCTTTAGAAATTTAATTCTATTCAGCAAATATTTATTGAGCACTTACGATAAGCAAGATATTCTACGAAGAAACACCTAGATCACTAAGATGTGTAAAATGATATTCTAATTTTACTGCATCTGGTCAAATATAAAGCATGACTTTTTGGGCCAAAATGATGTTTCAGAAAAGATGAGGTTTTCTTCTTTCAAGACCTGATAAAACGTATCTTATTCTAGTCATACTTTAATAGCTTCATTGTGAACAACAAAGGAATATTTGGGGAGAACCATTAACCTCCTCATGCCCCAGAAACAGATGAATGAACAAATCATGATCCATGAAAAGAGAAAAACAAAAGAGAAAAATGGAATGCCTCGGGAGCTGCGTATTGGGGGACTGATGGAGAAAGAGTAGTGGAAGGGCAGAAGGAGTAGGAGAGGGAGGCAGGACAGGGGTTGGCTGACTTCAGAGCAGTGAAGAAGGCAGAGTTTGAACTGTGGCCAGCAGTGCTGACCGCTGTGCAGGGTGAAGCCAGTCCCCCCTGAGCCGGCTGTAGGATTTTGAAAGCAGGAGTCCATGGTGATGTCAGAGACGTGGGGAAACCAGATGACTGTGTCATCAAGACCTTGGCAGAAGGTGGTTCATGACATAGATCAAAGGAAAGACCAATAGCTTGAGAGTGTAATAAAATCAGTGAACATTTTTTGGGTGTTTCATTTTTCAGAGGGAAGGAAAAACTGACTCAGCTTATAGGCAAAAACATTTGTAGAAATACACAACTCTTACATTCTATCCATACTTACTTTTGTATATTTCCATTTTCTCCAGAATATTTTATTTACTCATTTTTAGCTCTGACAGGATGAAGATGCACTTTTCCCTACAGCCACTCCCTTTGTGTTTTCCTTAGGGACACCCGTGGCATCTGTCCCTGCCATGTACCTGCACTTGTCTGGCCATGGTGAACAGGGATGCATTTCGCTCGTTCTGTGAACTTGCCTGGATAGTTCACTTTGCTCCTCATATTCCTGCTCCCGCAGTAAACACAGAGCAGGTGCAGAAGGGTGATTTTCTAGCTATTTAGGGCTAATTTCCAGCATTCAGAAGGCTGCATGGTGGGTTGAGCGTAATAGCTGCCTAGCAACGGGGCTGACGTACATCAGGAAAGCAGGGGAAGGAGGAAGGAAACACAGGCAAGTGGGCTTGAGAGAGAGATAAAACCCATCTCGATATGGAGAGCAGGGAGGAGAAGAACCAGAAGTGAGATGGGGAGGGGCACTGCAGAAGTGCTTTTCCACAAAAGAGGAGGACTTTTGTTTTCATTTAAGGAAAATGATGTGAAAGCAGAGACAAAGTCATCAAAAATCATCTAGTTCACACAGAAATCTATTGTGTTCTCTATGTGTGCACATTCTTTCTCTTCTTCTCATGACCCTTATAGTTAAAAAACATTCCATCCCCATCACAGCTTAGTGCAGGCTCCCCCACAAGCTGTCTGTCCTGCCCGTGTCTCCCCCACCACCCTGCGACCTCCTGCGTCCACACTGCAGGGTGGGGCCCCATCGCTCAGCACCGGCATAGAGCCTCTCATCGGGGGACCCATCCATCTCTTCCACCTGGCCTTCCACTGCCTTCCCACAGGTCCTCTGCCTCAAGACTGACCCAGCCATGCACGTCCCATCTTCCTACAGTCCTCGGCACTTGCTGCTTCTCTGCCTGGAGCTTATCCATCAATACCCAGACCTGTCCATGGAGCTCAGCTGTCCACTCCCTCAGCACCCACAGCCCCTGCCCTTGCTTACAGGAAGGATAGGAAGCTGGGATTAGCTGTATGTTGCAATGAGCTTTTGAGCCTCCTGGAGTGCTGAGGCTAGAATTACAGGGACCTATATTAGGGTTCTCGGTTCCCATCATGGTCTATATGTGACTCTGAGAAGGGAAGAGGACGTCTATGCATTATTACCGTGACAATGCCAGGCTGACTGCTTATGCTACTGGTCAAGACAGACTTCCCTTCTCCTTCCAGATGAGGAGAAATAGGCTGCTGTCATCTTTTAAAAGCATAGATGCACCATTCAAACAAAGATATCCTGACATTTCGCATTGCTGTAAATGTCTTTCCCATGAACTTCTTGGCTCAAGAGCCCCACAGGAATAGAATTCTAGAGAAGAGTTGGGAGGTCAGTGTTGGAAGCGGAGGCCCCTGCTGACATCTCCCCGACCCCCAGGAGGTTTCTCTTGGTGGTCTGGGAGGCTGGCATGGCTGGGGACTTCCCTGACTTACTTAGACATGCGAATCTCTGGAGTTGAAAATGCAGCAGCAAGGAAGAAAGGAAGGGAAGGAAGGACAGAGAAACAGAAAAACAAAGGAAGATTTATAAAATGCCCTAAATTCCAGGTACGATGATAGATTATTACACATCATCATTGAATTCTCACAACCACAGAATGACATTTAAAGCAGTTGCCTGATAAGACAAGGAGTCAGTTTGTACAAAGCTAACATCTTAATCCGGACTGTAGGGCCGTGAGTCAAATGAAGTTTCCACTAAATCAATACGAGAGATGGGATAAAAAAGCAGACCCTTGTCCCTTTTGTTTTTGTGCTTTAAGGAATAAAGGTAACCAGCATACAGAATAACGTACAAATGTGGACAGAAAGTCAAAAGGACAACACTGCCTGCTAATCTCTTAAATTCCAAGATTGCTATTTTCTTAAATTCCAAGTCTTCTAAATCAGAGTCATCCCCTCTTTCTCTCTCTCTCATCGTGGCAGTAGGGATGGCTGTTTTTGTTACTATTATATTAATGTCATCATAGCCAGATGTATTAGACATTTACCTGTTAAGAACCTGAAACACGGCATCTGAAATGAGACTTGGTTTCTGACTTTTACAGCACTGTTGGCAGAAACCCCCAGGAGGTGAAAGGAGTAACTCAGAGGAGCGAGGGAATGCCTGAATGCCCTAACAATCACCGGACTGGCTGAGAGGCCTTGGCAGAGCCCACTGCCATCCTCTGAAGATCACCAGGATGGCGGTGCAGCTCCCACTGCCCATGAGTTCCAGCTGAAGGTGCTGTAGCTGCCGACGTGCTGAGCAGCTGCCAGGCGTGTGCAAGTGCCTGGTGACGGTGGTGAACCTGGAAGACCACGGCCCGCGTGCGCTTACTGCTCCAGAGCTGCTTCTTCTGAACCTTCTTATTCCAAACCCTGGGGCAGAGCAAACCACTTGGAGATACAACCTTACTCCTCTGGTATTCATTCATTTACTTCATGTAATTAAGCCGGGGGCCTCTCATCCCAGACAATACAGGAGCTGAATAATAAGAACGAATGCTAAATTATACTTCAGCTCCTGAGATTAGGTGATACCAGGATGCAGGTAAAAAATGAATTCAGGCCAGGTGCAGTGGCTCACGCCTGTAATCCCAGCACTTTCGGAGGCCGAGGTGGTAGAATTGCTTGAGGCCAGGAGTTCAAGACCAGACTGGACAAGAGCAAGAACCTGTCTCTACCAAAATTAGAAAGATTAGCCAGGTGTTGTGGCACATGCCCTTGTCCCAGCTACTTGGAAGACTGAGGCAGAAGAATCACTTGAGCCCAGAAGTTGGAGGTTGCATTGAGCTATGATAACCCACTGCACTCTACCAGGGACAGAGCAGACTCTGTCTCAAAAAAAAAAAAAAAAAAAAAATCAGAGCATAGGTTAAGAATTTGCATGACAATCCTCTGAAGTTCTCTTACTCATTTCATTTTAATTGTGTAATATAACAACATTCTATTTATTCAATAAATGGATGAAAGTGAAACACTAAATTAGAAATGTCTCAGCATGAAACATACACTAAGTTCCATTTCCTGAGCAGTATTTGCAACGTGTAACATTTACTTTAGCTGGGTTTGTGCTTGCTTCTAAGACAGCTCTGGGATACTTTTCCACACAGAAACCCCATCAGGGCGTACTTCACACTCCAGAGCCATCTACCAAAGGGAACATTTAAAACTGCATCCTCTCAGAGGACTGACCCTGTGCAGGAGCTGAATTACTGGTTGCAGACAAGGGAACACATTGTGATGCTTTCTGATTAGGTTGAACACACTCTGGAGGATGCTGAGCATCGTCAGTTCCGTATGTTCAAACTGATGTTCTTTGTTTCTCTATTCTCCATGCATTTCATAATTTACTGGCTGAGCCATAGCGTGTTATTGATCAGGTACAAGAACAGAACAGCTTGTTTGGTTAAACTGAAAAGAACAGATGTTCATTTGCTGCTTAAGCCTAAATAAGAGACCTCTTTAAGCTTTGTGGTTTGGGTAAAATTTTCCCATTCCTGGAGCAATTTGCTTCTTAATCAAATATTCACCAGGGTCAGTCTGACCTATCTTTCTGTAAGGACAGAAAGCTCCTAAAACAGGTAGATTTATTTGTTGGAGATGTTTGTTATTCCAGTGTTCCTTCTCCCACTAAGGAGAGAGGACTATTTCTCTCGAAAATGCCTAAAAATTTTTGTGGAGTTTGGTGGTTAATGCCAATATTTTTATTATTTAAACAAGTTTATGCTTATTTTAGTTATTACACTGAGTTATTCACTACCCTATGAATCTCCTGTTCAGAATACCATTGCCATTATAATTGCTTAACAAAACATTATGAAGTAAAGAACAAAATTACAATGATCTGCAAAGGAGCAGTCTGATACTGAAACTAGATAACACAGCTTTAACAGTAATGAAACTTTCTTTGAACATCTACTTTTGAAAGTGTGTGACCAGGTTGAACCAAGACGTAGGGATGGCATCTAAACTCCATTATGTTTGTTGATTTGGGAATGTATCAATTTTAAAATACAGCCAACTAATACTTACAAAGACAAAATAAACATTTGGCCAGTGAGATATTAAACATTTGTGGCAGTGAATTTTAATGTCAGTTGACTGTGTTATGTCAGCCAGGAAATGCATTAGACATGTACCTTTTAAGAATATATGATCATGATGATAAATTTAATATAAAGAATGGAATTTTTATTTCTCTTCAGTGAGACACTATATAGATATGTTGCTTTTGAATAATATAACAAAAATGATTGGATAACAGTAAGGGGTAATTAGCAACATTGAGAATTGGAATTCAGAACATTTGTATTTTGAAGGAAAATGATTTGTGCATGAAATTATCATATCAAATCTTGATGACTTATCACTATTTGTAAATATTGGATGCATAGGTCCAAATTATAAAAGATGCATGATATTTGCGGTATCTTGGAAATTGAAGTATGTTGTCATTCACTTAGAGCCATTAATATCTGTAATGAAGGTCTTAATTCAAAAAATTGACCAGGGCCCTAAGGAAATGAATAATATGCAAAATAATCTGTCTCTTAATATTCCTAAATGTACCACATGCCTTTGACATACCACCCATCTCAAAGGCTGGGTCCTGTCTACTGTTCTACCTCTACATCCCATCTTTTGATAAGTATCCACTAAGAGAAACACATCTATAAGCAGAGAAACAGGGATGAACAGGAGACATCCTGCCTTGAGTGTCCTTTCAATAAAATGTTGGACATCGTGCATTGGGTCCTCTGGTAGCTACCTAATTCCACAGCAGTATGACCTGTGATTGCTTTTGAGTTGGTTATTTTACAGATCTGTAGGTACAGAACTTAAGCTGTAGAAAACTGATACTGACGCAAATAATTCGTGTCTAAAGCAACACAAATGGTGCTTGTCTTGGACAGCACAGGTAAATTTTGTCAGCAGAGAATGCAAATCTCTGCAAATCAAATTTTCATTTGAACTGGTTTTAACATCATTTTTTTTTTTTAACAGAGGGGGTCTCACTATGTTGCCCAGGTTGGAGAGCAGTAGCTATTCACAGGTGCAATTAGCATAGCACACTACAGCCTCGAATTCCTGGCCTCAAGCTATCCTCTTGCCTCAGCCTCACTCTCCCAAGTAGCTGGAACCATGGGCATGTGTGATGGTGCCAAGCTGGTTTTAATATCTTATCAGTTTCTTCTTTAAATGAAGGGCTAAATAAAAGCATTTTATGTATTCAAATCAGATTTCTATAACAGTCATAGTTTTACCTTTTTGAAAATTTTACTTTAACATAATATGGTGTGGTAATCAAGACTTAGCAAGGGAGGGATCTGCACTCTGACAGTAATCAAATTACATTCAATTCTTCATATCAATGTGGTCTCCCATCTCTGCTATTTACTTTCGGGGTTTTGGGAGCATCACATTATCAAAATAACCTATGTTGAGGTAGCTAACAACATTTTATAAGTCATACCTAATAACTAATTTCAAGGTTTCACTCCATCACATTTTTCTGTTTTCATATGACCTGATCTTTCTGTAGCACATGAAACCATTGACTTCTCCCTCAGAGAAACAGCCTTGTCACTGGATACCTTCCTTTTGTTTTTCCTCTTACCTGCTTCACAAATTATCAGTCTCCCCTGTAGACATTATTTTGTTCACCCTCCTAGTAAACACATTTGTTCTTTGGCATTTGCTTCTTCGCTTTCCTGAAATGTCTTTTTTTTTTTTTTTTTTTAGACAGAGTCTCACTCTGTCGCCTGGGCTAGAGTGAGTGCCGTGGCATCAGCCTAGCTCACAGCAACCTCAAACTCCTGGGCTCAAGTGATCTTCCTGCCTCAGACTCCTGAGTAGCTGGGACTATAGGTATGTGCCACCATGCCTGGCTAATTTTTTCTCTCTATATTTTTAGTTGTCCAGCTGATTTTTTCTATTTTTTTTTTTTTTTTTTAAGTAGAGACAGGGTCTCACTCTTGCTCAGGCTGGTCTCAAACTCCTGATCTCAGACGATCCGATTGCCTCTGCCTCCCAGAGTGCTCGGATTACAGGTGTGAATCACCACATCCGGCCTGAAATGTCTTTCTTTAGCAATCTCAAACATATTCAAGGCTAAAATTATCATTTATAAACTAATGACTTAAAAATGCTATGGGTGTCAAACGCAGTCATTGCTTTCTCAAACGTCACATCGGTATGTTGAAATGCCTTCTGCACAGCACAACGCGCATCTCCCAAGGAGACCTCAAGCCCAGCAAGTCCCTCTCCCACTAGCATGTCCCCTAGCATGTATGTGCTCCTGCTCCATGTGGTCTGCCCTCTGTCCACCTCCCTAGCTGGAGACCTGCGATTCTGTCAAAACTGTTCATGTCGACATGTCATGATTCCTTTACATCTTAAACATCTCTCAGTTTATGTCCTTTTCTTCATTTCTACCAAGTTCTCTCCATCACTACTTCTTCCTCCATTGCTGTAATCAGTAGTCTCCTAAACACATCTGTCTTGCCCTGTCTAGTTAATTCTTCCCTCCGTTTTGCTTAATGTCCTGCAGTGACTCCTCACCCTCAGCATCCAGTCCTAGTTTGTCAGTATGGCACAGGGGCCCTTTGTGGGGCCGTCCTTGCCTTGTATTTTCCTAGTTGAACATCTCCCTGACCATCAGGATCATGCGCTCCCGCCAAGCTGAAATGCACTGACATCACCATGCCCCTCATTCTTGTGCTTCCACACATGCCCATCTGGAGAATCATTCTTGGATTTCTTTCCTGGCTGACTCTAAGTGGTCTTTAAGACTCAACTCAATGTCGTCTACTCTAGGATGTCTTATGACCCTTCCCTTCCTCTAAACCCACACTGCTTCCACTTTATCCCTCCAAATGCTCACTTTCCATTTTCCCTCATTTTGGAGATAGAGGCTATTTTATGCATTCCATATTTTTATCCCGAAAGTGTCCCACAGTATCTGGCAAGTTGAAAACATTCCTAAACTATTGCTGAGTGAATAAATATAAGAAGGAAGAGAAGGAAGGAGAAATGAGAGGAGATGAGAAAAACCAAATTTTCATGATTATTTAAATATTATTTTGTTAATATAATTAATATATAGTATACATATGTATAAAGTGAATACAGTTAAATATTGTTATTTAATATTATTTTAATAATAACTCATGGATGCAGTGTTGCTGGTAACCATAACTTTAAACAAATACATAAAACTAGTGGCATATAGCAGATAGCACGCTTGATTGGCCATTAATGTAAAAGCACAGCAATTTCGTAGCAATTAATTCATCGATTATTTTCATTTTTTATTTATATTAAAGAGTATTGGCAATTTTTCTTTCATTGGCACCTGGCTACCATCTCAGAGGTCAAAATCACCATCAGATTCCCCTTGACCTGCTCCACAGCGTGGAGGAGGCACTAGTTGTGCTGCAGCCCTCAGTCCCACGCCCAGGGAGCGGCTGCGGTTACGAGCACGGATTGGCAATGCTATCATTTCTTCTTCAGGGTGCTGTGCCCCAACTTAACTGTTGCTATCTAATAGTCCACTTTTCCTCTTATTCATCTGATTGTTTCAAACATTTTAAAAGTGCCCATTTATCTTCAGATGTGTCTTCTTTTGCACTTTTATATTGGATGATATTAAAAAAGAGGCCTATGGCAATTCGTTTAAAACCATTTTCAAACCATGTAAAAAACATCTAAAAACAGAGACTGCTGAAGGCATCAACTTCAGCGAAAATGACAAAATGGATCAACTTTAAACCTATATGTGTATGTAACACATCATATGTGTGTTGCAATAGGAAGATATATACTGCGCATGACTATGGCTCTCTCTATGTTATGAACAAGAAATAGACGCAGGCTATGACCTCACAACCACTTAACTCTCAGATGCATCGTCTCTTTTACAGACTGTTGCAAATATTCAGTGTGATGCTGGGGCCCTTGAAAACTCTCTCATGCTGTCATCATTGCCATCTACCAAGTATAATCTCTGCACACTTCAGAAGCTTGTAAGGAACCTGCCCTTATAAACACTGAAGCAAAACAAAGTGTCTGGCTCACCTCCACTATTCTTAAGAACATTTCTGGCCAACATTAGGTGATGACTCCCACCTGCAGTACTCCTTAGAGGCCGTGGAGTTTTGGGCCCTTGATCTTTTATTTTCTTTTCATTATATCTTTCAAAAGTTCTTGACTGTCATTTATGCTTCAATCATCACTATGTTTTTCTACCCAGCAGCTTCAGGATGCTCTTCCCTAACAAAGAGACACGGTGGACAACTCATCTTCCTTATCTTCCAGTGCTCCCTGCTGCAGAAACTCTTTCTGCCCTTATACAGTTTATGCAAGCTTTATATTCCCTTGGCTTTCCTAACACTGTAGTCTTTGGTCTTCATCTATTACCCTGGTTTTAAATACTAGTCATATGCTAGTGACATTCCAATATACATATTCTGCCAGAATTTTCTTATATCCAATTGCTTCCTAGACCCTCTCTATCTTAGCCTCTTATAGGTAATGCACCTAACGCAAAACTGAACCCACTATTTTCTTTTCCATACCTGCTTCTCCACTACTGTTCCTTATCTCAACTAAGGGCTTTACTGCTCATCTTGTAACCTAAGCTAGACCTGCAGAAGTTCTCTTTAATTTTTCTCTATCTGAAGCCCCACGTTTATAATCATTAAGTGACACTATTTTCACATTCAAAATATCCTTTTTTTCCCCTCTGTCCCTTTCAGTTCATTAAAATTACCACTGTTTTAACTCAAGCTACAATCATATTCACTCAAAACCAAATTCTACATAGCTGCTACAAGTGGTTCTTAACCAGGGTTAATTTTGCCTTCCTAGGGAAAATTCAACAGTGTCTGGAGATGTTTTTGTTGTCATAATGGGGAGTGGGGTGCTGCCCTGGAGCTAGTGAATAAAGACTAGGAATGCCAACAATATTCTATAATACACAGCCCAGCCCACCACAACAGAGAATTATCTGGCCCAAAGTGTCAAATGCCAAAGTTGGGAAGCTCTGCTAGAGAAATCCAGCTCAAGAGTCAGCATTTTCTGTAAAAAGCTGGGTAGTGAGTATTTTAGGCTTTGTGGACATACCCTCTGTATGGCAACATTCAACTTTGCCTTTGAAACATGAAAGGAATCATAGACAATATGAAAACAAATGGGTCTGGTTTTGTACCAATAAATTTTTATTTAAAAAACAGGCTTCCGGCTGGATTTGGCCTACCGGTAGAAGTTTGCCAACTCCTGATCTACCTTAAAGAAAAATAAAAGTAGGTTATTACATTGTTCTAAATGTTTAATGCCTATTAGCTATAGTATAAAGTCCAACTTTCGTGTCCTAAAATGTGTAGGTCCTGCCTTTCTCTCATTTTCTCGTCTTTTATACTTGTTCATATGCTACTGCAATGATGTCTTTTCCTGTACACTTGTGATGTTTCTCACGCTCTTCCGGTTTTCATATTAACCCTAACATGACCCTCATCCTTACATCTAATTTCAAGTCTGAGATCCCCTCCTTTGCCTCGTTTGATGAGTTTACTTCTCATCATTGCTCAAGGCACCGGCAGGAGCGCTTATGATCACTTCTATCGGCAAGATCACGAGCTTTTCTTCCAGGCTCTGATGACAGCCCACGGTACTATCCCAGGTGTCTGTCACCTCAGCTCAGCCATGAGACACTTGGCGCTGGGGCAAGACTTACTCATTTTGCACCCTCAACACTTAGAACATCAACAGGTAGTTTGTAGATACTCGATATTTGTTCTAATGGATAACTTTTATGGAGATGTCTGAGTTTTTAAGCTTCGGAGTCTTTAGAGAACACTTAAGCAAGAAATAAAATTACATTTAGAAGTAAATAAAGGCACAATGCAGCATTTGTCTTTGTTAGATTTTATTTAAGATTGCCACTTTTCTTAATTTTAAATACTTCAATGAATTATGTTGAGAACGTTTATCTGCTGCTTCATATGAAGGCTTTATATTTTTAACTAAATGAATAAATAATGTATGAGAATCCTGACAAGAAAATGTGTAAGAGACATATATATGTGTGTATATATATATATACACATAAATATATCTCACACCTTCCAAGGCCTGCCTTAATAAGGATTTTGTTTATTTATTTGAAAGAGATCTATTATTGTTAGTATTAGATTATATATAATTTCCCTAATCATTGAAATTGAATGTCAATGGCCCATAATAAAGGTCAGAAGCATTTGCTAAAATCTTAATTTTTGAGCCTTACTCCTGAACTGATAAATGTTTGATGAAGAGTTATACAGAACCAATATTGAAGGTAGTGGTTACTGTACAAATTTCTGAGATAATACATGAGAAATAGAAGTGACAGGTACTTTAAAAAAAGCATATCCTCTTATGCTCATTATTTATAGATTCTGAAATACCTTAAGTTTTTTTTTATGTCTCAGTGTTTCCCTGGGTTAAACCACTGGTATATCATCAATAAGAGGATAGAAGATTTCCTGCTAGTTCTTACATTCTATTGAAATGTAAGGCAAAGCAGGTGGCACTTTGTCTTGAGCCAAAGCACTTTAGCACTTTTTTTTTTTTTTTTGAAGCAGGTGGGGGCCAGAATGTTCAGAATTCTGTTCAGAACCCTGTAGATAAAAATGCATTTTTGACCATTTGGTCATAAAAACTCCAACCCCAAGATTTCCCTAAGAATAAGAATGAAAGTCATCAGCTTCCTGAACAATTTCTAGTATGCTTAATTTTAACTTAATTAAAATCCATGCACATTCAAACAAATATAGTACTCGCCTCCACTTCCTATCCAAAACTCATGTCTAGCATCATCATTTTATAAAATACCAGCTGTCTATGTTAATTTTTGTACAGGGATATAGGTCTGTTTAGGAAAAGATGGTATACGTAATCTAAACAGTCATAGCAGAAAAAACATACATTATCCACACTATCAAAAATTATTTTTGAAAGTACAAGTGTTCCAACAAAACCACCATTGTAGGAAGTTCTCCATTATAAGAATTGATTGTAGATGCTAATGCGATAGCCAAGGAACAATTTAATAGCTAACATATCTATACAGTAGAAAACTTACACAAAAAATAAATTACAGTTTTCTGTTTCCAGCAAAGATGGAGCAGTAGTGATCAGTTTTACCTTCCATCCCTGAATAACTGAAAACTGAGCAACAAATGTGAAGCAATAGTTCTTAGGTTATTGGATATTGGACAGTGAAGTCAGTGATCCCTGAGAGGCAGAAAACAAAGTTCTCCCTAGCCCTGATCCAGCTTACTTCGTGATGAATTTCCAGGCTACAGCACAGAGCGGGGAACCCAAGTGAAACCTAATGATCTGAGTATAAGAGATGGAACCAGGAACCAGGAGATGAGTGATGCCAAGGCAGCTAGAGCTTACAGGGCAGAGAATACAGGAGGAGAGAGCTGCACATAGGAAAGATTCCAGAGAGCTTCAGACCCTCCCCCTCAAGTCCTGAGCACAATGCTGATCATCACATGCATATAAATAAACGACCTAAGTCCCAGAAAAGGACCACCCCGATGGATTAGGGGGACCCATCCCCAGGGCAAAGGCAGGAAGGAAGTAAAGCTATTCCCATCAGCCAGAGTGAAACTCCACATTCATGACCTGGGTAGAGAACTTTATTGTTTTGCATCAGTACTATGAAATAATTAGCCCTTGGTTCCAACTAATAAAGCTTAAAAGCAAAGTGCCCAAAACAGCAAACCATTTCCAAATAACTTAATTGCATTCCAGACCAAACTCAGGAATATTTATAGAAGTATAAAAATGCACCCTACCTGACAAAATAAAATTCACAATGTCTTGTATCAAATCAATAATTATTAGGCATGCAAAGAAGCAGAAATAAGCAGTGTATCTTGAAAAGAAAAAATAATCAATTAACACCAATCCAGAAATGACACAGATAATGGAAATATAATAGATACTTGAAGAAAGATAAAATATGTTAAAGATAATAAGAAGTATTAAAAGATCCCAACTGAACTTCTAGAAATAAAAACTGTAATAACTGAAACAAACAGTGCATTAAATTGGATGAATAGAAGACTAGACATTGCAGGAGGTGAGATTAGTGGACCTGAAAATAGCAATAAAAAACTGTAACTGTCCAAAATGAGTATAAAGCAAAAAGAATTAAAAAAATAGAGCATTAATAATCTGTGGGACAACTTCAAGTATACACTATAAATTAATTTTTAATCTGCAAAAAGATGATAGAGGGGAAGATAGAAAATATTGGACAAAATGATAAATAAACATTTTCCAAATTTTATGAAAACCATGTAAACTCAAAGATCCAAGAAGCTTGATGAACCATAAGCACCAGAAACATGAAGAGAGCCACAACAAAGAGTATCACACTCAAATTACTCAAAAACAGGAATAGAAAATCTTAAAGGCACATATAAATAAAATATACATTGTATACAAAAAAACTAAGTTAAGGATGGCAGCCAATTTCTTCTCCAAAAAAGTTCATTATCTTAAAGCATTATCTTAAAAATACTAGAAGAAAAATCTGTCGACCTAAAATGCCTTACCTCACAACAATATCTTTCATGTTGAAGGTGAGAATGTACAACTCCAAGAGTGAACCCTCATGTGAACTCTGGACTCTGGGTGATGACGATTGGTCAATGCAGGTTCATCAACTACAGCAAACTTGCCACTCTGGTGGGGGACTTAGATAGCAGGGGAGGCTTCAGGTGTATGGGATGGGACAGAGTGGTGGTCAACAGGAAATCCCTGTCCCTTCAGCTCAGTTTTGTTATGAACTTATAACTGCTCCAAAAAAATTAGTCTATAAAAAGTTAATGAATTGAGCTGAAAAAAAAATGTAGTTGAAATAATATAAAATCCATGCACTAGAGCTTGTGAGTGAGCCTGTGAGTTCATTGACAAGACAAAAACAAAAAATAAGCAACAATAAATGTAAGAGGGAAGAGAGAGAGAGAGAGAGAGAGAGAGAGAGAGAGAGAGAGAGAGAGAGAGAAAGAGAGAGAGAGAGAGTCACTTTCCAAACCTCCTCCTCCCCAATCTTAGCAGATTCTCCCCCCATCCCCCATCTCCTTTTCTCTGTTCTCCAGGCTGAATCTGGGGCTTCATTTCCCCTTCTCTACTGTGCATTCACCTTGACTGCACCTGCATCTGGGCCATGCAGTAGGCTGACAGAAAGAGGAAAAAAGTGCCAAGGGATTCACTCCGCCCTCACAGGATCACTTCTCTAACTGAAGAGAGGAAGGTTTGCTCTCTCAGAGCTCATGAGCCTGCAGGCCCCCCACTGCAGGACTGCCTGGGGTGGGGTGTGAAAGGATGGAGGAAACAAAAAGCAGTGCATTTCCATACACCTGGGGCATTTCAGGATTCACACCCTGCCCCTTGAACTTAAAAGTGGAGGCTTCTCCTAGAGCTGTTTCAGTTTGCACTGATGCCCACAGCCTAATGCTGTTTAAACAGATAGAAGGAAATGTACCTTAAATGCTTATATTAGAAGAAAAGTTTCATATTGCTAATTTAAACTTCCACCTAAGAGTGGGGAAAAAAAAAGAGAACTAAATAAATCTAAAGCCAGTAGAAGGAAAGAAATACAGTGATGATAAGAGCTGAAATTGGTGAAATTGATTTTGAATAATTCTTTGAACAGAAAACAATAGAAGTAATACATCAAAAAAGCTGGTTCTTTGAATAAATAAATTAGTTGATAAAACTCTATCAAGATTGGCAAAAAAAAAAAGAAGAAACTATTATCAATATTAGCAATAAAGGAAAGGTAACACTATAGACCCTGCAGACATTCAAAGGGTAATAAAAGAACACTAGGAACAAATCACAAAAATTTGACAACTTAGATGAAACAGCCCAATTCCTCACAAACTACAAACTGCCAGAACAGTACTAAGATGAAATAGACTACTTAAATATTTTAGATCTACTAAAGAAATTGAATTCATGCCTCAAATCCTTCCAAATAAGAAATCTCCATACATAAATGGCTTTACTGGTAAATTCTACCAAATATTTAAAGCAAAATTAATATTAGTTCTGTACAGTCTTTTTCACACATAGAAGACAGGACACAGTCTTGGAGAAAGTGTCTGCCAATTAAATACCTAACACATACCTGTCTTCAGAATACATAAAGAATTCCAGAAAACAATCAACCCAATGCAAAATTAAGCAAGAATGTGAACATAAAATTCACCAAGGAAGACACATGGATGGCAAATAAGCCCATTAAAAAATGCTCAACATCATTAATTATCAGGGAAATGCAAAGTAAGATCAAAATGAGTTGGTAATGTACATTCATTAGAATGTCAAAAATGAAAAAGATCAATCAAACCAAGTGTTGGAGAAAATGTGAGTAACTGGAATTCTCGTATCCCGCTGATAGGAAGTCAAAATGGCACACCACATTTGGAAACAGTTTGGCAGTTTTTTAAAAAGTTAAGCCTCTACTACCTCTATTAACCACATGCCTCAGCCATTCCTCTTCTATATTTTCCCACTCACGCCCCAATAGATGAAAACATGTCTATACAAAGACTTGCACACAAATGTCCATAGATGATCTATTTGTAATAACCCCAAATTGAGAAAACCCTAGTATCTATCAATAGGTGAGTAAAGATACGAAAGGAATTCTACTCGGTATAAAAAGGAATGAATATGACGACATGGACGAACGTCAGACTTATGATGTGAGGGAAGGAAGCAGACAAAAAAAGAGTACAAGATTTATATTTCCAGTTATAAAAAGTCAGGAAATAAATTAATTTGTAGTAGCCAAAAGCATAGCAATGCTCGTTTGGGGTGATGAGGCAGGGGTGGCTAAGAAGGTAAAATTATAAAATGACCCGAGTAAATTTTCAGGGTGTTGGATATGTTACCTTCTTGATTGAAGAATGGTTTCATGGGTCTTTATTTATGTAAAAGCATAAAACTTTTTACTAAAAACCAGGTGCAGGTAGGCCAATTATATCTCAATAACACTGTTAAAATTTTTTTAAATAAATAAATGTGCATTCACAAAAAGAATTTGAAGGAACTCAAAAAAGAAATCTGTCCTTTATGCCTGCAGTTAAAAACCAAATGCTGGCTCCTGATGTTTAGTTTGCACATAAGTAAACACCCAAGGAGCGCCTCTTGGCGGCAGAAAACATGCAAAGAAAACGGACTCAAGAACTGAGTTGAGATCTTGACAGGAATCACAGTGTAGCTCACCTAACTGCAAGAAAGACAAGATTCCATAATTATGCTATACAGTGTCAGGCCAACAGCAAAATCTATTAAGTATTAGTCAGTGTGTTTGATAAATGCTACATTTTTGAGGTTATAGTTATAAACGTATTTAATGGGTAATTATTCTCAGTAAGATATGCCGAAGGGCAGAGAAATCAACTGTTATTTTGTCAGTGTATCTATAGCCTTTTCAGAGAAATTTGGTCTTTATGATATAGTTCAGTCAGTTGATGTCTTAATGATCAATTCATATTCCAAATCGCCACATTTCTACATAAACATATACTTGTGCATTGGTTAAAAACAAGCATCTCTGTATTTTTTCTCTAGGCTTAGATACCCCTCACCTCTGTATAATGGGGCACAGATTAAAATGTACACTAAATGAAAGAATTTAATCTTTTCTTGCTATTCTCCAGTAATTTGAGTATGATCACCAACATAAATATGTTCCATTCTTTGACCCAGTACTCACACTCAATATTTAGCAATCATTAATGAAAATCAAATAGAAAATTGAAATGCATCTTAGAAAAATAATGGATTTGAATATCCTGGTGTACAAGCATTGCCAGAGCACTCAATTAGCTGTCATAGTTAAGATTTTCTTGTACATAGTAGATAATCCATAAATATTTGCTGAAGGAAGAAGGGAAAGAAGATGTGAGTAAATAAAGAGCAGGAAACAGAAGAGAAAAGAGAAGGGAATGTTTAAAATTATGGCCCAGGAAGTGTCATGGCATTCTTAAGAGAGAATCATTTTGATCAGTCTCCAACATGTCCCTTGCCCATCTGAAATATTCTGTATCTTATCAGCAACTTACCTACTTCCCTGGCCCCAACCCAGCCACCCATAGTTTGTAAAAACCCCTGGTGGTCTACTGAGTATCCATAGTCAAGTGGCACTGATTTAAAGAATTGTCTGAAGGCCATTTGGGGTGTGAGTGTGTGCATGTGTGTGTGTTTAATGCCACAGATTTTAAAAACATTAGCAGTAGCACAAGAAGGAAGAACATTCCCTGGAAAATGCCCAGTGATAACTTGAAATTTGCATTAATTATTTTTAGGGCAACAACATAGTTACAAGGCACCAAACTTGTCCCAGGCCCAGTGAAAGGTGCTGGGGACACAATCTGTCACTCAGGTTGCATCTATCACTCAGGTTGCATCTAGGTAAGATTGTGAGAAGGTATGCAATAATGAAAGAGTTTGCTCTATTCTATTCCAATTGCAAAGATCTGGAACAGGAAAAGACACTGCTACCATCTCATTTCTAAGGTACATTATAACATGGAGTACAGACATCGAACATGCACCTGCCCCATGAGAGAATTACTAAGAGGATTCAACCTGAATTTTGAAGCTGATAAGCCTGGGAAACAAGCAACACACCTAGAGCACAGAAGCCACTTTGAGGTGAGACCTTTGACCAAGGTCTGAACAAGAACACTGGGATAGGTGTTAAGGGAAATGCACTGCCTGTTTTCAGAATGTGCATGCTTTATTGGCAGTAATGATCAAGGTCGAACAGAGAATTAGAAGTCAACATACAAAATCTTCAATTAAGTGCTGAACTATTTTATTCAAGCGTAGGAAGGTCATTATGGCATTAGAGTGGGTCTTGAATGGAGTGTGTGGGTCATAGAAGATGGATTATTCTGTATGCATACCTGCCCCACATATATCTTTTACAGGGATAGGAAGGGTATATATTTTTTAATAGGCCACATAATGACTACTCTTTAAAAGTCTCTTCCTGGTAATTCTATAAAAGTCAATCTTGAAATGATGTGTAGGTTATCACTAAGGAAAAACGTGTAGGAAAAACAATAATTTTATTGTTTTGCTCTATTGTTAAATAATCATTGATTTACTAAATCTGTTGCATAAATACTTTCACTTTTTAGCCTTGTAGAGACCTAATAGAAGTTCCTTTAAAACAGAAAACACATAATTTTGATGAATGCCACATTCAGCATTCTAATTTGTGAATGGGACTCTGATTTTTAATGTCATAATGATCAGAGCTGGAAAAAGGTCACATTGCCCCTGTCTCCTACCATTCATCACAGTTGACATTGTTCACATCATTCCTATCGAAGTATTTTCCTGTTGATCCCTCTCTATATGCACTGACAATTTTCATAACATTCTGTAACAGCATTCATCCTTCTGAAATTTCATTGTTTTGAATATATTAAAAACTCCATTCTAATATAAGGTTATTCATATTTTGATAGCTGTGGAGAGAGTAGTTGAGATCCTATACAGAAATATATGTTTTTTGTCATAAATGGGGAGATACGTGTAAGAATACTAAAGTTTAGAAATATTTTGTCAACATCATTTTAGTTCTTCAGCAAATGTTTTTTTTTTGTAAACTGTGGCTTTATAGACAAGAAAACATATTACTTTTACTTCAAAATTAAATTGTGTTGAAAGTGGACATCTTTATTTTACATAATACAAATATTTACTAACTAAATTGCCACAAAGTAAGTTTTTCAGTTTAAGTACTAAGGTCTTACAATGATGTAGCTGGTAGTAGAGCATTCTGTATTTTGTGGAAATATTATAAAGTGGGTCAACTCTGTGAATTTCCCTTACTTTAAAAATAGCATCTCCCCTAAACATGAGATCACCAATAAAGTGTCTATTGTGATTTGATGTTTTTATCCCAAAAAATACTTCTGCTGCATAAATTGATCCTTTTCCTTGGGAATATTACAGAAAATGTTGCTAGTAACGAACATTTCAAAGAACTAAGAAAGAAAAAACAAATGTAACCAAATACAAAATAGAAGTATTAATCTATGCATTGCTGTATAGTTACCACATTAGTAGAAATTTCAGAAAATGGCTTGAAGTGCTTTTTTTGGAGAGTAAGATTATTAAACTCTGACAACCTCAAGACCTGGGATCATTGTCTCATACCAAGGTCTAAATGGCTACGTTAAAATGGAAATAATTAGCCATAATTAAACCAAATATTTTAAGCTAGTTAGATAATGACAACAACACTTTGGCCCACTTACATATTTTGTGTGCGTTATCAATAAAACACTACATGTTAGACAAAATTTAGAGCTCAACTATAAAACTACATAGAAAACTCAAACATTTGTCATTCGTATCTTAGTCCATTCAACAAATATTTGTCAGCCAGCTCTGATGTACCAGACAATGGGCATACAGTAGACGTTCCTTAACAGACCTGATAGTCCAATGACAGAGCAAAGAATCCTGGAGATGAAATGCCATGAGACTTAGGAAAGATTGGTGAAGTGCAAAGATAGCTAGGGTGACCATTTGCCCTCGTTTGCCAGGGGAAGTCCCAGTTTATACCAGTATTCCTGGCAAAATTACTAACAGTGCTCTGTTTCACTATAAAACATGTCCTGCTTTGATCAATGCACTATATGGTACACTTGTCTTTGGCAATGTAAAGTTTAAGATTGTAGAATAACTCTGCCTGTAATATACTGCTCTAGAGTCTAGGGATAGATTTTTAGGGTTAGCATGTATGAGATTAGTGCCCCAATAGCTGTGCCTACTATTTAATCACTGGACTCTCAGTGTGAAGATCATGAGAGACTTGGCACTGAATGAACACAACATGTGAGGCCCTTAATTAGCCACATCTATTAAAATGACTACTATGGACTGAATGTTTGTGTCTCCTTAAAATTCATATATTGGAGCCCCAATCCCCATTGTAATGGAGATGGAGCCTTTACGAGGTAATTAAGGTTTAATGAGGTCATAAAGGTGGGCCCTGATCCAATAGGATTGGGGTCCTTACAAGAAGAGACATAGGGGAGCTAGCATTTCTCCCAGCCCCTCCTCACCCTCTGCCCCACGTGCAAGTGCCTAGGAAAAGCCACAGGGTCACATGAGCACCCAGTGACGAGGTAGCCTTCTGCAACCCAAGGGGAGAGTGCTCATCAGACAGGAACCTGTTGGCATTGTGATCTTGGACTTCCAGCCTCCAGAACCATGAGAAAACGAACGTGGTTTAAGTACCCAGTCTGTGGTGTTTTGATGTGGCAGCCCAAGCAGACCAGTGCAATGACTGACAGCTCAGACTATAGCCCTGAAGAGCTCCCAGCTCCACCAAGATGTCTGCGATGTTTACAGCAAAGACGGAGCAAAATATGACAATTGAAAGGATGATTTGGGGATGATAATTTAACTTGTACATATGAAATTTCTGACTTTTAACTCAGAAAGGCAAGATAATCAGATTTGGGATTTCAATTCCTTTGGAATTGAATATCTCTGGACTTTAATTTACAAGGTATATTAATCTTTGAACTTTCATTTCTCACTGGGAACTTAATAATGGAAGAAGATTTATAGTCAAATATGGAGACTGTCTAGGCCATTGGGATTTTATTATTAGAACAGCTCTTTTGTTTTATTCTAACATTTTCATTAATTCTGGTTGCAGAATCCCTGATAAACTATATTGGACAATGTGTTAGGACAAGATTTGGGAGGGGAAATAGAATGTATTTACAGTCTTGAATATAGAGTGGCCTTGAGATGGATAAAGTAACGTATTATTGACCCATTTCAGCACCTGTGGGTGTAAAATCTGTGTTGCTCATTAGTGATCCCAGAGGGATACACAATGAAGAAGTGGGGTGCTTATGAAGATGAGAGAATGTTCTGAAAGACTGGAGATAGCCCCCAGGGGTACGGTCACGCCCATTAGGCTCATTGGACGAGTGCAGTTGTTCCAGAAAACAAAACACTGCAGAGGGTGAGACAAGGAAACTTCCTCTTCCCGTGTGATGCTCCCTGAGAGACGGAGGTGGCCCGACATGCTGGGGCCTCCTCACACATCCCACTGCCTAAGGGCAAGTGATGGACTCACCTAATGATCATTTTGGGAAGAAAAAATAGAACTTTCCAAGCTACTTGTGAACAAACTGCTTCCCCAAACCCCAAGATTCAGAATTCTGAGATTAAATTTGTTTACCAGAAGATTTAAAATTCTGGGATTGAATATTTTATGGACCTCACAATTATATTAAAAATACAATGCAACTGTCAAAACATTGAATTCAGGTTGCAAATAGATTCCTGTCTCTTTTCCTGGAATAGCAGTAACCACCTTGGTTTCATTTGTTTGTGTTGAATGTTTGCTCAGTGGAATTATATACTTGTTTTAAGTCATTTGGGCTCGTCAGGTTTGGGTATTTTTTTCCAAGGCTGTTAGGACGTTATTTTCACTTTTCACCTTGTTTTAAACGAAAACGTATGGTTCTCCATTTTTAAGCATCACTTTTTTTACTCTTCTGGAGCTGATGTTCCAGAGGTCGTGACTGATCGGGCTTCATTCCATCACCTGGCCACCTTGTCCCTTCGCACGCACCTGCGAGAAACTCTACAGCAGGAACCAGATTGTTCTTCAGGAAACAGAGTGAAGACAGCCCAGGGTGTAAGGACCAGCACTGCATTTTAGAAATCTCCAGGGATTTCTTTTCGCCTTTAATGTCGCAGTGCTGCCTGGCTCACCTGTGCCGTTGCCTGTGGATGCTAACGACAATAAAACATAGGAGATGGACTATCACAGTGGGAAAAGTGGAAAGAGCAGTTACTTTGGAACAGGACCAATACCAGGACAAATCCTGCACCCTGCACTGTTTAGATGAGGTGAGACTTTGAATCAGCACCTAACTCCTTAGAACATCAGCTTTTTCAGCTATAAAATAGAAATACTGGTAATAATAAAACTGATGGAGTGTTATGAGGATTAAATGAGATAAGGTCTTCTCGTGAAGAGCTCAGCGTAGTGGCCAGTCCCTAGTAAGTACTGATATGTGTTATTGAGAGTAAAGTTAAATCAAAAATAGGGCAATTATTCATTACATAACAACTAATGTCTATATGATGAGAGTAGTTACCCTAAGTGGTTATTATAAGGAATAGGATAAGGCGTGTAGAGGGAAGAGTTTGGAGCCTGGCTCACAGTGGGTGCACCACGGCACCCAGTAGTGATGGCCATGATGCTACCACTGAGGGTGACTCCCAAGTCACATTGATGTGATTTAGTAAAATATTTGCATAAAATAAGAGTGGACGGACAAGTAGTGAAGAAATGAGTGACGAAGGAATGAGTGAATGCTGTCCCAAGGATCTATCACTTGGTAGAGTAGAAATTAGGATCTGAGCCAGACTGTGAAAGCAAATATCAAGCTCATCTGTCATTATTTGCTCCTTTTTCTAAAGAATTTTTCCCTGACTCTCTTAGACAGGTGAGTGGGATTGGATCAAGGATTAGCTGTCCTTGGGCCAAAACCACCCACCTGCTGTTTTTGTCAGCTTCCTGGAACACCGCCTCATCCATTCATTCATGTATTGTCTAGGGCCGCTTTCTGCTGTGTCAGAGACCACATGGCCCGCAAGTCTACAAAACTTACTATTTGGTCCTTTAGAGAAAAACGTTGCAGATCCTGGAATTAGATTACGGGAGAAATTACGATCTGTAATTCACAGAGCAGTATAACAAATTCTCAATACAGATATACTTTGCTATGTTTAAGTTCAAATGACTTCTAAAAGCTGTTGCTTAAGCTTCTCTTATATTTTATATTTCATTGAAAAGTTACAAGTCCTCTTCCCTCCCAAACTTCATTAAGCCTTAGATAAATCAGCCAACTCTGCAGAACAGTTTTAGCAGAAAGAATATGGCTAAGACTTGGCAAAATTACCTTGCAGAAAATATATCCTTTGCCAATTAAAGCTGTTAGAATGTTTAATATCTCCTGACCTTATTAATTCCCATTTATTTAAAAGATGTATTGACAGTAACTGGCTTCTCTAATATGTATCAAGGCAAACTTCTGGACGCCTTCTGCACGGACTGTGACTCCGGTGAGCGTCTGCTTCCCTGGGTGGCCGCTGCCCATTAGTTTTAAGGTGAAGTGTGTCTTCTTTCATCCCTTTCCCCACACCCAGGTTAATGTCATGGCTGTGTTCTTGCACAGCGTGGCCATTCAGCAACAACTGTGTCATTTAAACAAGCTAAATGGTTCAGACTATTTCTGTGAGGGATTTTATCCAGTGACAATCTAAACACACAGCTCATGGTCCCTCACCATGCCAAGCATAATACCAAACTCGCTGGTGCTTTTCCTGGACAAGTCCTTCTGTCTTTTCCAAATAAGCTCTCCTCATTAAATAGCAAACGTCTCCATTTAGTGATGTTGTCCTACTCTCCCCTGCCAACCATAAACAATCCCTTAATGAATGATGGGCATGACCCGTAAAAGCCTGCCACCCAGGATTAGAGTTAGACTCCGAACGCTGTCTCTCCTAAACCCGCAAGAGAATGACGATTGAGAGGAACAACACTCTGAGAAGAGAGGAGGTACGTGTGACTAAAGTCTGGCACAGTTCTTGATTGCCATTGAAAAAATGTACGGATTATACTGTCGTAGGCATACAGGTGTTCAAGGACGCTTTGGGAAAGATGGTCGGGGCCATAAAGACATGACCTTCAAGGACGTTTCAAAGCCATTTTTTTCAGTGTGGCCTCCTGTGATGCTTTCCCTCAATTCTATAATTTGAGGGGAAAAAGCTGATAGTATTTATTCTATTCAATGCACTAAACTAGCATAAACTTATTGGGGAGAGATGAAAATGATAGCAATTCATACGTATTAACATGGCTGTGGAAGACGTTTTTTATTATTTCCAGCTACTCCCATGTTCTTTCTTTAAAGGATGTGGTAGCTTATCTCGAAATTGATACTAGCAATTGCTTCCTTCCCACTGAAAATGTCAGGGCTGGTTTGTAACTACTTTGACCAGTAGAACACAGGGAGAGTAACAGTGTGCCAGTCCCAGGCCTAACTGTTACGAGAGCTGCAAGCTTCCTTTCTTGTCCACTGGAAACCTGACCCGCTAGGTAAGAAGTCCAGGCTGTTCTGGAGTGAGAGTCATGTGGAGGAACACAGAGGCACCAGACGTATGAATGGAGAAACCACCTTGTGCACTCGGCCTGGTCAGGCCTCAGCTAACACCAGCCTCTGCTGCTACAGGGCTGCAATTGCAGGAGAGACCCCAAGCAATAATTGTTCCACTGACCCCAGTTAACCCACAGAACTGGGAGAAATAATAAATAGCTGTTTTATACCACTGAGTTTTGGGGTGGTCTGACACAGAGCAACAGATAACCGAGCCAGAAGTTTATGCACGTCCAACTCTTTGCGTTGGGTTTTGCAGTACCTCCTTATGAGGAGGACACTTCTCCGCTCTATCGGTGTTGGTCTTGGCCAAGTAATATAACTTTAACCAATGGAATATATGGGAGCAGAATGGGCCACCCTCAGCAGAATTTGAAATACCCATTCAGCCATATCTCTTCTTCCCCTGACCTAGGAAGAGCATATCCTAGATCTGGGCTCTTCCTTAAACCTGGATCCCATAATGAAAAAAAGACTGTGGTCAGAGCTGATCTGAGCTTAGGTGTGCTACCTCCAAACCACACCGAAACCTAAGGTAAGAGAGAAAGAAACCTTTGTTGTTACAAGCCCCTGATTTGGTGTTTCTTCATTCTACAGAACATGTCGGTGAGAGTTTCCTTTTACAAAGCCATCAGTAAGAGGTCTCACAAACTGAAGGATCAGATCAGCATTAGAGAGAAGTTATTGTGGTCTACTGAGGAGTAGGTCAGATCTCTTCCACTGAGCTCACAGGGTTTGTATCCAGAGGCGTGGAGGGGGACCACGTTTGCTAGAGCCAGGCAAGCCCCGCTCACGGCCTAGTGCAGAGGTCAGCAGACTTCTTCTGTAATGGGCCAGAGAGCGAATATTTTAGGCTTTGTATGTCAAGAGGCAAAACTGAGGATATGATGTAGGGACTTACATAATCATTTAAAATGTAACCATTTAAAAATGTAAAAAAATATTCTTTGCTCTCAGGCCACAGGGAAGCAGATGGCAGGCCCGATCTGGCCTGTGGGCTGTAGTTTTCTAACCTTTGGTCTATTGTCAAGATGAGCACACACACGGGTGTTTCCAGTACGATCCAGTAAGCGGGGTGTACGTGCGTTACACAAGACCTTCCTGAAACCTAGAGAAGACCCACAGATGAGTCTGAATTCTTGTAAAATATCTTCCAAAGGAGGTGATACCTGACTGAATCCTGAATAGCAAGTAAAGGAAAAAGGTGGAAGAGATGATGAGATTACATGAACAAGCCTCAGAGTTTTTGAAACCACATGATATGTGCAGGTACACTCTACTTCCTCCCATTAACACAAAAAATACGAAATTACACAAACATAGTACCAAAAGCTTCCAAACACAGTCTGCGTTGCTGTCTATTGACAGAATACACACACACACTTGTGACACCGCTATTTTAGTCAGCTTGGGCTGCCACGTAACAAAGTACCCTGGACTGGGTGGCTTAAACACAGAAATTTATTTCGCACGGTTCTGGAGGCTCAGAAGACCGAGATCAAGGTGCCACCTAATTCAGAGTGAGGGCCTTCCTGCAGACTTCACCCTGAAGGCTACCTGCAGTATCGCTGTGTCCTAACGTGGCCAGGGGGTTTGGGCGGGGAGGGGGTAGGGGGGTCTTGGGTGCCTCTTCTTACAAGGTCATTATTCCTATCAGATCAGCACCACACTCGTATGACCTCACTTAACCTTAATTACCTTCTTATAGGTTCCATCTCTGAATACAGTAACATGAATTTCGGGGCACACATTCAGTCCATAGCAGTAGGGAACACCATCAAGCATCACAGTTTGCACATAATAATATTTCTGCTGCTTCTTTCATTGTTCCTCATATCTCCAAACTTGTGAAGTCTCTTGCCATGGGAGACAAGGTCCTTAAGTCCTTATCATCCCACTCTGAAGTTGTGTTACCCAAGGAATATACAGGGAAATGTATCAACAAGCATACTTCTACATTTAATTAAAATAGCATCCTCTCAACTAACACAATTCTCCCATTTCAATTAGGAAGACTCAGAATGATGGACAGTTATTAAAGCCAGGACATGACGCTGTAAATTTAGAATCTCACATGTATCTGCAAATTCCAAGGAAATGTCCATTATTCACGTGTATTATCATGACAGATTTTAGAAACAATAAATGCTATTCAAATAAGTGGTTGCTTGCTTCCAAACTGCAAAACTGTACCTCTTATTTTTTGTGCAAAATTTTTGTGATAACCATATTATTTTTGTATACTTAGTGAAGTCATTTTTTGACAGGTTTTTATTCTCTAACAGTTACGACAAGGTGATATGAATAGAAAATAAATATTTTGTATGGCAATCAAAATGTTCTATTAAATTTAACCTCTAGGCTTTGTTTTTATAATGATGCTTCATTGTCTGGGGGCATTTCAAAGCCCTGATAAGCTGTCTGAATACTCATGAAATGTTAAATTATGTTACCTCTTGATGTAATGGTATATTGACTGCTTTTTATTCAAGGTCTATATAGAAACTGATAATCTCTCTACAGATCAATGTTGTTTGTGATATTATTCCAGACTGGCATCCTAAATTTAGTAGAGATAGTGGCAAATTTCCACTAAATAAATTATTAATTCCATTTCCACTGATATGCCATTGCAGATAAAGATGATAAGAAGAAATCCCATCTCCTTTCAAATAAAGGAATGTTGAAATAAATTCAAAGATTTACCAAAAAGTATCATTTTTCCATCCTCACTATCTTTTTTTACCCACTGTACTTTTAAAAGTCTGGCTATGGTCTCTTATGCAGAAACATTACTTTAAATTGAACAAGCGTTAATCTCCAATGCTAGGTTCATTCTGAAAATGATTATTAAACACCTATATTGCACAAGCATTGTGATTGAATAAGATATGGCTCTTGCTCAGAAGAAGTCGTAGTCTATTAAGAGATGCATCCATATAAATATCGTACTTAATTTTAAAAGATGTTAATTGCATATACTGTTTTAATAGAAATTACTCCTAATAGAGTATATGTATCCAACTAAACTTGAAAAACTACAGAAAGCAAAAGTACAAATTATTTTCTAATCTTATAATATATGATCTCTCTCTGCATCACACACACACACACACACACACACACACACACACACACACACGTTCTCCACCTTCTTCTAGGATAATAGAGCAATCCAGTTAACTGCTTACGGAATAGGAAGATTCATGTTGTTACCAAAGGTTACACTAGAGAACCAGTGAGGGACCCTTTAATACAGAACATCTTTGATGTCATGATTCTAAGACATAAACAAAATGAAGAAACAGAAGAAAATGTACTAAATCAACTTTTTATTATTCATTGAGTGAGATGAATCCTATTTGATATAGGATTAAACAAAACAAAACAAAAGCATTGTCCCCAAGTGACTACAGATTCCATGCCAGTGGTTCTCAAAGTGCTATCTGCATAGTAACAGCTTCAATATCACCTGGAAACTTATAAGAAATGCTAACTCACAGGCCTCACCTACAGCTACTGAATCTGAACTCTGGGGTTGGTGCCTGGGACTCTGTATTTTAACAAGCCTCCAAGGGATTCTGACGTGCACTAGTGTTGGAGAACTGCTGTTCCAGGCAGTGCTTGGAAAGGGAGTTATTACTGTCAACCAAACTGCAATTTATCAAGGCCTCTGAGACCACCTGCTACCAGCAGATATTAATAACTACCTTACCCCTAACCCTGGGGCAGGCATTCTAAACTCTATGTCCTGTTTAGTCACATATGGAGCTACAAGCAAGGGGGTGCTTAGATCCCACTCCCTGTTGATTCTGATTCAAAGTCTAGAGTAAATTTCAGGAATCTGTTATTTTAAACTTATACATGGGCAGGCTTAAAACTCAACCCAAAGACCACTTGTACTTAAAGGGGTGGGAGGGATGACCTTTAATACACAAACTATAATGTGTAAGAAATACATGCTCTCGATAGGCCAAACATCTCTGAAAACTATAAATGTATTTCCACCTAGGGAACAAAAAGAAACAGGTTAAGAGCTGTCTTTCCAAATGCCCCTTAATGTACAATGGTCAGTGTCTCAGTGACATGACACCACCACTCCTATCCAGAAAGACCCACAACATTAACTATTATGTTCGGCTTTAATTTATACCTAACTTCACATTTATTCTGTGTAAATTAAGAGCCAATGTGTCTACTGTCTTATTTATAAGCATGTATTAAGTTTTAAAAATGAACGTCTTGTCTATCTGAAATAGTCTACTGTTTAAAAACATCCAGTCTCCTGGTGAGTACGTCTGTCTTCTATCTTCTAAAGATATCCAATCAGTCCCCTTACAGTGGGGTGGCTCAAGCTGAACTTATATGATACTTATTTTCCTCTTTAAGTCTGTGTGAAATTTACCAAAATGCAATAGATAAATGCTATTTTTTTCCTTCTAGAAAAACAAACCTCATAAAAATTGAACTCAGAATATTAGCCATAGTTTAAATATTATGTCTTTTGTCCTGAACTTAATATTTCAAATTTGGTGATTTAAGTTTGTTGGCCTGTTTATTTTTTTGTTTGTTTACCAAACAATTTCAAAGTAGTGGCTCACATTGGACTAGCCAACAAGTTTTAAAACCTCTTTTTTTTAGATGAATGATTTATCAAATAGAATGTTCATACTATAGTTGTCCAATTAGTTTTTACATCAGTATTATAAAATTTCATCTTATGTTATATGGGATTTGATTTTCTTTTTGCGCATCCCCTTTTATTTCTTGAATGCCTAAAAACTGACATTCTCATTATTTTCACCAGGATTAATATCTTCACTTGAAAGTCGTCTCTGACCCCAAACTGCCTTCTTCCTGTGCTTCTGTAACACTTTGTACATATTCTAACAATTAATAGTACTAAATACCCTTTATTTCTATATGTATTCACCTGTCCAAACTGGGAACTTTATCAGGCTAAAGTGTATCTAAACAGCAATGTATCTAAACTAAAGATCCTGTCTAGAATAGTTCTTATTAGCATATTTGTAAACTAAGTTAATATCCCCCAACTAATTTATTTAAAACAAGCTCATCAGTGAATATTATAAATTTGGTGAAAATCAGACTAAGGTTTCTGATTAAATAAAAATACATATGAACAAAATACAGCCTGAGAAGATGACATTGCTTTTGGGTGAGGATAGGTGCCCCTTGCAAATGACTGAGAGAAAGCTACATTGGAGAAGGGCTAATATGTATACAAACATGAGGCCGGATAACATGAATTTATCCTGGTAATTAGCTCACTGTCTTATACACAGTATGCTTTTCTATTGACTTTATCTAAAACAGGGGTCAACAAACTTCTCTTCTAAATATTTGTAAATATTATAAATATTTTACAAATATGCTGTACCATAGCATACCATCTCTGTCACCACTGGAGTGTAAAAACGGTCACAGACCATATGTAAACAATTGTTTGTGGCTATGTTCCAATAAAACTTTATTTGCAAAAACATGTGGTAGGCTGAATTTGGCCCATGAATTTAGTTTGTCAATCCTTGATCTAAAAAAATATTTTGTTCATATATATAAAGGAGGAAATAATCACATATATACATTTTTCTTTTAATAATAAATTTTATGTAAACATTATATGTAATAATTTTAGAAATATTTAAATCTGAGGAAATTGCCACACTTAAAAGTTATGAAAATGGTTTCTAAGGTATTGCCTTCAGTAAAGTTTAATAACTTTTATATAAGCTTTGTCAGTGTATTTCATTGTTTTCCAGAGTATATGTTTTACTCAAGATAGGAGAATATAAACAATAAAAGCAACACCAAAAAAGAAAACAGAAGATCGTTGCAGCAGTATTATCAGCATGCTACACTGAACAATGGAGAAAACCATGATTTTAAGAGCCGAAGAATTTACCTTGACAGGAAATCCGAGAAGGAAAGGCGAACGGGATATCCATATCGGAAGATCTTCACCATCTCCAGGACCCCAATATATTGTAGCTGAGCAGACACATAGAAATTATCAAAAGTATCTGGCAGCTTTGAGTTATTGGGCCTGATGCAATGAATGAAGTGTGGGGTGCACTTCTGAAGTTTCCCAATAATATCCGTTAGTGATTTCTACGGAGAGAATAAAACCCAGCTAATTCTCCAAAGAAGACACTGACTGAAAATATAAAGCAGTTTTTTTTTTTTTTTTTTTTTTTTAGACAGAGTCTCACTGTGTTGCCCGGGCTAGAGTGAGTGCTGTGGCATCAGCTTAGCTCACAGCAACCTCAAACTCCTGGGCTCAAGCAATCCTCCTGCCTCAGCCTCCCGAGTAGCTGGGACTACAGGCATGCACCACCATGCCCGGCTCATTTTTTCTATATATATCTTTAGTTGGCCAATTAATTTCTTTCTTTC
>CAUYRT010068101.1:0-27349 GCA_963574885.1 Lepilemur ruficaudatus | reverse complement strand
TGCCATCTCTTCTGCCTCAGGTTCCTGTGACGGCAGCTGGTGTCTGCACCTGTCTTGCTTACAGTTTAAACTGGACCTTTTTATATGTGTATTATAGACACAGAGATTCCATTGTGTTCTAATTTATCAAAAATGCATTATCTTTAGAAACTTCTCGATTGACTTAATACTTGAAGGAAAAGCCTTTGGTGATAGGGGGTGGCTGGGGGTGACTCTGATAAATCTTGGGACGGTCTCCTGCCAGCAGCCATTCGTGTACCTGTGTCTGAATCAGGAGTTCCCTTCTCTTTGCCAATTACGTTGTGCTCCTCTAAATAATTTCTCAAGTTTGCGCTCAACTCCGCCACCTCCCAGGAGGCAGGCCAGTTTTGGTGGAACCCAAAGACTGGGGACAGCCACTGGGTGCAGAGCAGAGCTGGCCATTCATGGGGCCATGGGGAGCCCAGCTATGGCCGCCCTCCCTAGCACACCTAGTGGGCGCAGCTTCCTCCCAGCACCTGCCTGTCGAGGGCTTGGTGTCTCTGAGCAGTTGGCTTGGACGCATGTGGCTGGAGTCCTTCACTGAAGACAGCAGTGTGGGTGTGCAGTGCAGGGAGGGCCACAGCACACGTGGGTGTGGGGTCATCTCCTTCCCCGGGCCCCGGCAGCTCACATGGGAGCTGATGGACAGCCAGGGCACTGCCAGCAAGTCCTGGCTTCCAGGGATGGGGAGCAAGCCTGGTGGCCCCCGCAGCCGAGGCCTGGACGCCCACACCCACCCCAGTCAGGATGCCAGCACTGGTTCTGAGGTTCTTTTTATTGGACTAGGGAGGGCTGGGGTCCGGCCCTAGGCGGGTTGCTCCAGCTCCATGAGGAAGTGCTCGATGTCGTCATAGAGGCTGTTGGTGCTGGACAGGCAGAGGCTGAGGCTGCTGTCAAGGGAGGACACGCCTTCGCGCTGCACACCCTCCAGGCAGGCCCGGCACAGCCATGGCTCCAGCTGCAGGAGGGCGTCTGTCAGAGGGCCGGGCACTGATGGGGGCTGCGAGCCTCCCCCCGCCCCAGGGCCTGGCCTCACCTTCACCAGGACCAGGCTCTTCTCCTTGGGCCTCCCGGCAGACAGGTCCTGCCCAAAGCCCAGGTAGATAGTGTAGTGGGGGGAGCCCCGGCGCTGCTGTGCCCGGAATTCCACCAGCTCTAAAGGAGGGAGCTCTGATGAGTACCTGGCAGGCAGGTGCTCCCAGAGGACCACCTGGAGACAGCCCCCAAGGCAGGTGCCTCACTGACCTTGGAAGAAGACGCTGAAGTCGAAGATGGGGGTGTCACAGTTCCGTGGCAGCAGGCGCGCAGGGGTGGAGGGGCTGGCAGAGCCCAGGGGGCCGCCCACTTCCCAGTACACCTTGCACTTGCCCATGCGCCGGGCCCACAGCCACAGCCCCCGCAACTCCAGCTGCAGCCCGGGGGCCACGTGCCGCAGCAGCTCCTCTGTGTAGCGTAGCTGCTTCTGGTCAGGGAGCTCCGCAGGGCTGGGGAACGCCACGTGCTGGGGCTCTGCAGCCTGGACAGCTGGGCCCGGGGGTCCATAAAGGAGCAAGCAGCTTGGGCGCCCCACTACCTCCTGCAGCACTGCTCGGCCCTTATACATGATGGTCACATCCAGCACCCCCAGGCTGGGCTCTGCACAGAGTAAGCTGTGAGCACCAGGGACGGGCAGGGAAGGGCTGCCCCAGCCCCAGCCTAGCCGCTTACCTCCCGCTGCAGCGCGGATGCTGGGGCAGGGGGCCGGGTGAGTCTCTGCCTCACAACGGGGCTCTGGAGCCGCACCCTGGCCTGCATCTGGAGAGGGCTGCCTGAACTGGCATCTTGTCATTAGGTCCGGGGGCTGGGGCTCGGAGATGGGGACAGCTTCCACCACCCATGCCGAGTGCAGCTCCCCAGCAGGGAGCCCTGGGCCTAAGGAGGAGATGATGGAACTGCCACACTGGCCCAGCTCTGCCTTGCCAGCTCCCCACTCCCCACCCTGGGGCCTGCAGCTACTGCTGGGACCCTGCCCCAGCATCCTTCTCGAGTGTCAGTGTTGGTACAGTGGGGTCCCTCCCGCTCTCGCCAGGGCTCTGTTAACTCTGCCTGCCCCTCCCCCTGGAACTGCCTCCTGCTGAGCAGAGCCCCCCCCACTCACCTCCAACACAGACCCCGCTCAGGACCGGCCCCTCCTGGCCCTCTCCAGGAGCCTGTTGGGGGTCTACCTCTACCCCACACGCAGCTTTCAGATGGTCCCCAAGGCAACTCTGCTGCATGGCCTGGAGCAAGAGGTCCCCTGCATCACCAGCTGGAATGGGGCATGAGCCTTGCAGCTCAGAGCCTCTTGCCAGGAGTGGCCCTGGGGGCCCACCCTGCAGGGCAAAGACAGGATTGGTAGAAGCACTCCTATTCCCCCGCCCCGGGTCCAGCAGGAGGTGGCAGACCCCAACACCCACCAGAAGCAAGCAGAGACTACCTGTATGCATAGGACACCCTCGAGGGCATCTTCCTCACCCTGGTCGATGCCTGGGTCATCTGAGAATGGGGGTGGTGTTAGGACCTGGCCCTGTGGATTCACTCAGCCCAATAGCCCCGCACACTTACTAATTACCCCACACCCAACCACCAGGCAGCTGGGCCAGTTTCCAAAGCCACCAGTCTGATCCAGAAGCGCCCAGAAGCAGGAGAGCCCCCCGTCCCTGCAGGGCTGCTCCTCTGCCCACATCTGCCTGCTTCCCTGGCCCCCACCCACCCGAGGCAGTCCTCACCTCTCGCGCCCAGCTCAGAGCTGAGCGCATACACCTTGTGAGGGTCGGTGGGGTTCCAGGAGTTGTCCTGTAGCATCACAAAGCGCCGCGTGCTGCGCAACGCACAGCGAAAGTTGGTTTTCCAGCCTGCACGCTCTGCAGCCTCAGGGGGCGGTTGGTCACCTCTGCTGCTGCTGGGTGGCCACCTGCCACGGGCCACTGCCCACGCCTGGGGAGGAGGAGGGAGAACGTGGGCCCGGGGTGGGGCCCACAGGTCCTCCCATGGGGGGAGGCTACCGTCTCACCTTGAAGATGCGCGCGTCGGCCTCGCCCAGGTCTTTGCGTGCAAAGTGCTTCCAGGGCACGCGGAAGCACGTGTGGGCCTCGTCCAGCCACCGCAGCCCCTCGTAGTAGCCACTGCTGATCTGGCGCAGAAGCCACTCTCCAAACAGCACACGAGGAGCCCCCCTGCAGGTGGAGTGGCCACGTGGACTTAGGGCCATGGGTTGTGGCTGCAAGGCGCTTGGGGACTTTGAGGGGTGGCGGGCCAGCCTCTCACCTCTCAGGAGCCAAGGCCATTGCTCTCTCTACAAGGACGGTCTGGGGAGTCAGGTTGTGTGGCAGGGTGGCAGTCAGGTGTCACAACAGCTGAGGTAAGGGTTGTCACTACAGGTGTCAAGTGTGACCCAGGTGTTAACAGGTGTTAGGAGTCACACGTGTGGATTCAGGACTTGTAGCCACCAAGGTTGTCTAGATGCGAATTCCTTGGTGAAGGTGGCTACAGGTGTGACTGCAAATGTGGCAAACACATGAAGTCACAGGTGTTGAGTCAGCGTCCTGGCCTGGACAGGCAGTGCAGGCTGGACCCTAGAGAGACACAGCGGGAAAAGCCTCGTGGAGGGGGCGCGCCCGGAGGCTCCCCGGGAAAGCGAAACCGAAACCACGCGTCGCGGGAAAGCGAAACCTAAACAGCCGCGCGCGCGGGCGCCCGCTCGCCCTCCCGGACGCACCCGCGCGTCCCCAGCTGCTCGGACGCCGCCGCCGCCCCCGGCCCTGCTCTGGCGCGCAGGGAGCCCCGCCGTGGGCTCCAGCTCGGCCTCTCGTTCGCGTGGATCGGGGGCCCCGAGTACCTGAAAGCCGGAGCCGCCGGGACGGAAGTTTCCTCTCGAGGAGCCGCTGGGGCCCGGCGCTTTTATGGCTGCCGGGCGGGGCGGGGCGCGCCGGGGGCGGGGCCTGGAGCTGCAGGTGCCGCGGGCGACGTCACGGGCCCGGGCGCGCAGTTCCGCTGGCTGCGCCCGCGCCCGCTCCTCGGGAAGGGGCTCTACGCGCCAGGGGTCGGAGTCGCGGGCAAATTAATGGGACGGGGGGGTACATTGGCATGAGCCGGGTACTCCACGGACCTAGAAGTAACACCCGATCCCAGACAAAACAAGGAACTTTTTGCGCTTTTAATAGGAATGGGAGGCGGATGTGCCCGGCGGAGCGGCAGCTGACCGCTTTGCATTCTTAACGTTGGGAGTTGTTCAGTCAAGAATATTCACATATTCTCAAAGTTAAAACATTTGAAAAGGAATTCATGGTGCCTTTTCACAAGGAAAAATGCTGATGACCCACAAGAGACAGTTTGATGGCCTTGGGGTGGAGGTCGGGACTAGGATCTTCCCTGAGGAAGCCCTGCCCTGAGGATGAGGGGCCCCGCACCCATCCTGGCACCGCCGCGCCCCTCCCTCCCCATGCCTCTCCCCGCACCCCTTCCCGTGCCCACGGCCTGCGGACCCGCGCCGCGCTCCGCCCACACTCGGACCCACCCAGCGCCGCATGTCTCTCAGTCCAGGCGTCTGCGCGGGGACCTTCAGCGCCCGGCGCGCCGGGTGCTCACTGCCGCGTCCCCGCCACTGGCATCAGGCTGCAGAAGGGACTGTCACCCCTGAGAGGTCCCAAACGAGCCTCCTTCTTCGGGGGATTTGTGTTGACTCCTCAACACCCCCAGGCAAAGACTCTCCATGTTGGGTCGGGAGGGGGAGACCGAAGCCCAGGGGCTGCCCGGGATTTCCCAGGGCAGGGTGCGCACCTCGGGCCGTGGTTAGACCAGGAAAGGAACTTCCCGTCCGCCAGCTGGCACGAAGCCGCAGGAAGCTCAGCTGCGCGGCGGCGCAGCAGACGACTTACGGGAAGCGCTGCCCGCGCTCTCAGGGTGGAGAAACACCGGCCTGCCCCAACCCCGCGCCCCCGAGAGCGAGCGGGCCGTTGGAAACCCCCTCCCCAGCGGACTCCCGCGCACCCGCCTGACGCCTCGCCTGGAGATTGGAAAGTGTCACTTTATTCTGCTTAATGAAGGGCGGGGAAGCGCGGCCAAGTGGAACCTCCCGGGTCCAGACCGGCCGAGGGCCGCGCTAGATGTAGGTGGAATCGGCGCCGGGCTCGTCGTGGGGACTCTCGTCGTGGGAACTCTCGTCGTGGGGACTCCCGCCCCGGCCCGAGTCCGCATCCGCGTCCTCGTCTGCGCTGCCCTCATTGCCCGAGTCGCCGGCGCCGTCGGCGTCCGTGCTGGGCGCGTTGAGGACGACCACGTCGGCCTCGGCTCCGATATCCTCACCGAACCACACCGCCTTGTAGCCACCCTCTGGCCGCCGCTCCTTGGTCAGGATGGATCTCACGGCGGTGGGGCTTCCCCCAGTCGGGACCGCAGGTGACCCGGGGACACGGCTGCGGGGTGCGGGGCTGGAGGGCGCGGGGGACGCTGAAGGTTCGCGGAGCGCGGGTTCCGTGGCCGTGGGCGGTGCCTCCGCGGTCTTGAGGCCGTCCCCAGGGCTGGGGGCGGGTGCCCAGTTGGCCTCCTCGCCATCGAAGGCCTGGTTGTCAAAGCCCTGGGGCTGGGGATCCTGGGCGGGGCAGGGCGGAGCGAGGGTGTGGGCCGAGCCCCCAGGCCTGGGCTGTGACTCCCGGGCAGGAGCTTGGTGACTGGCGGGGTCCTGGCATCCTGCTCCCACCTGTCCCCATCTGTCTACACCTGTCCCTCTCCTTCCCCCTTCTCCTGCCCTACCCTGGCCCCCCAGCTCCTCAAGAGCCTCACCGGAGCCGAGCGGGAGCAGCCCTTGAGTCGCCGGCGGTAGTGCTTACAGACCAGGACCACCAGGCCTAACAGGGCCAGCAGCAGCAGCGCGCCCAGCACCCCACCCAGGGTCGCCATGTCCGCCACGGAGAAGTGCTTGTCCTCAGCGAGGCTACCATCCGGCAACCCTGCCGAAAACACCGCCGCCCACTTACTGCTAGAACAGCCCAGGCAGCTCCCACACCAACTGTGCCAGGCTCGGGACACCCTGGAAACCACCCAGGCCTGGGCCACCTCCCAAAGCTGAGGTTCTGGGGAGTGGGCTCTACTGACGCCCCCACTAGGGAGCTGTGCATCCCAGCGAGACCTTGTGTGACCCCCGGGAAGCCAGGCTGCTGAAGGGCAGGGCAAGGATGAGGTGGGTGCTGCCAGCTCCAGGTGGGAGGCAGGCGTCCCCGCAGTAGGAAGGGTCATGAGGGCAGCACTCGGGGCAAGGGGCACATGGCCCTGGGAATTGTGGGACTCACTGGCCCCCAGATCTGGTCTTTGCCTGTCCTCCACATGTCCCGGCTAGCCTCACTGGGTCCCTGGACCTGTCTCCCTCAGAACCAGGAGGCACCTCTCCTTGGGATTGCATGGGGTGAAATCCACCCCAGTGGACCCTGCCCTATAGCATTTCCTGGGACCACCCAGAGCCCTGAGGAAGGGAGGGGACGGGCACATGCTAGGTACATGGGTTGGGGTAGTACCTGAGGGCAGGGGGCTCCTGCTGGGTTCAGGGAGCGTCTGCTGAGAGGTTCCTGGCTTTGGGGTCTGCGCTGAGCCCCCGCCAGGTGTGGCTGGTTGGGGGGAGGTGACATTTCCCGCACTGGGGGGCGTCGGCTGAGCAGTTCCTGGGTTTGGGGTCTGTGCTGAGCCCCCGCCTGGTGCGGTTGGTTGGGGGGAGGTGCTGGTTCCCGAACTGGGGGGCCTCTCAGGTGTGGATGAGGCAGGTGTCCTTGCAGTGGTGCCTGGGGGTGGGTGAGGGCCTGTGCCTCCCCCAGAGCTGGTTGTGGAGGGTCCCTGAGAGGGCCCAGGGGACCTGGGAGCTTCCACAGTGGTACTGTTCAAGGGCTCAGTTGTTCCTCCAGTCCCTGGGGAATCTGGGGGGCCAAGGACAGCGTTTGGGCTTACCTCTGCCCGCTGGCCTACCAATCCCAGACAGGGAGCCACTTTGGGGGACCCCAAATTTCCCCTGGAGGCTCACCTGTGGAGGGGGACTCCTGTTCGGAGACCTGTATTTCCACAACTGTGGTTGCTGTGCCCAAGGTCACCGTGTTCTTGGCCTCCACCTGGGGCAGGAAAGGGGCCTGTCCCTGCTGGGCTCTCTTTAATAGCCCACACCCTTGGAGACACCCACCTGCCCTGCCCTTCACCTCTGCATAGAAGACCCCCAGCTGTGCCAGCGAAGTGGTGGTCAGCAGGAGCTCTCCATCCATCCGGAAGTCAGAGTGGTTGGTGACTCGATATGTGATGGCCGAGTTGAGGTCCTGGGACAGCTCCGGTGAGTCCTGGGCTCAGGCTTAGGCCCATCCCTAACCCACCCACACCGAGGGCAGGCTGGGCAGACCCCGGAGCCAAGCAGGGTCTTGGGTCCCTGGACAAGCAGCAGGGGCTGCGCTGGGCTGTGCTGCTCACCGGGAAGTCCGGGTCCTGAGCCTGGATCCTCAGGGGCTGAGCGGGGGCGGCTGAGTCCTGGACAGCAACACCCGCTCCAGAGCCTTGCGCCACGGTGCCACGGTACAGGCTCTGGGGGAAGCGGGGCAGGCTCCCGGTGGCAGCAAGGACCTCCACAGTGACCTGGGTCACAGAGTAGCGGGCGAGGTCCGCCTGCTCGGCCTGGGGGGTAGGGGAGGCAGCAGTGACAGGAGGGTGCTGAGGGTTGAGCTGTGCTGCGGCTGGGGCTCCAGAAAGCCTGCCTGCCATGCCAGGACCCACCTTCACCACCAAGAGGAAGGTCGTCGGGCTGGGAACGCTCCAGGCCATGGTGAGGTTGCCCGAGTCTGGGCTGAGGGCGAATGTGCCATTCACGTTTCCTGGGAGGATGGTGGTGTTTGGTCCCTGGTCCCCATGTCCCAGCTGGCTCTGCCCAAGGTGGGAACAGGGAGGGGTCGGGCTGTGGCGGGGGCTGGGGCCAGTCTGCACTCACCGCTCACAATGCTGTAGATGATGCGCTGGTTGATGGCCCGGTCCCCATCCTCAGCATAGATGGGCCCAGGACGCAGGACAAGTGGGGACGGCTTCAGAGGGTGGAGGGTGGAGGGTGGAGGGAGGAGCACTTAGGGCCTCTGGTGCCCTGACCGGTCAGCGGGGTCGGAGCCTCCAGGGCCGGGGCATGGGTGTGCGTCCCTGCCTGCCAGGCCAGTCCTGTTGTCCCAGCCCCACGGTCAGCAACACCCCCTGACTCCCTCACTAACGAGGCAGGTTGCCCAGAGACATTCTGATCAGTTCAAACTACGCTTGTCTTGACAGGCAAGCAAACACTTCGGGATTTGTAGGGAGGCGTGGGTCTCCCCTGTCGTGTACCACGGGGGCTTGGTGCCCTGAGGGTCTGCAGATGGCCTGTGTGGCACCAGCAGGGGCTGTCAGCTGGGCAGAGATGTAGCCATGCCTTGGGAGCACCAGCGTCACCAGCCTGGCTCTGCCCTGAGGACAGCGGGGCCCCTGTTCCTCACTGTGATCTCGGGCTTGTTCATCTCACCCCCATGCAGCTTGGAAGGGTTCATTTACCAGGAATGTTCACATTTGTTTCAAAATCACAACCAAAATTGGCGACAGAGCTCCATCAGGGAACCCTAGCCCCAATCCGCAGTCCTGACCCCGAGCCTCGTGGACCCAGCCTGACCCTGACTGCAGCTCTGGACTAGCCCCGACCCTCTCCTGACCCTGGGCTACCCCTGCGTCATCCCCCCCGCCCCCCTGTTACCAGCTCGTGTCCCGTGGGAACAGCCCCATAGTACTGGGCCTGGAGGCAGACGTAGCCATCCGAGAAGGTGCAGGGCAGGAACCATGGGGGCCGCAGGTCGGCCGGCAGCACCGTCAGCACCAGGGTGGCAGTGGCCGTGTGACTGGGCTCTGCGTTCTCCTCTGCCGTGTCCTGCAACAGCCCGCCCTGCCCGCTCAGGCCTTGGATCAGCTTGGGGGGGCTCGAGTGCCAGGACTTGGGGCACAGTGAGCTGCTCACCCGCACCAGTAGCCGGAAGGTCATGTTCGGCCACTTGTAGACGTCCAGGGACCGGTCCAGCCTCAGCGCGGGGCGGTTCACACCCACCAGGGAGAAGAAGTCACTGGCGCCCTGGGGAGGGTGGGGGAGGGCACATCCTGAGCCCCTGCGAGGAGGAGAGCAGCTTGGGAGCCTAGGCCGGGGCTGGGACGGGCAGGGCAGCACCGACCAGGGTCACTTCCTGGAGGGTATAGAACAAGATGTCATCTTTGTCTTCGTCCATGGCCTCCAGTTCTGACTCAGGGATGACTGTAGAGTTCACTTTGGTGTCCTGGGGGTGAAGAGGGGCTTGGTCAAGCCACGTGCATAGCCCTGTGGACCCTCCTGGAGGCCAAGCCCCCCGACGCCCGCCCTCTGCAGGCTCCACACCCACCTCCTCCACGGGCACCTCCTTGGTTGTGAAGGGGAACATGGGGGAGTTGTCATTGAGGTCCAGCACCGCCATGAACACCCTCAGCTGGGCCACCTGCAGCGAAGGGCGTCATCAGCCTTTTCCTGCTGTCCCCTCCCCAGCTAGTCATTCATTTGCTCACTGAGAAGATGGCGGGGAGCCTACAGAGCAGTGCACAGCTCCAGGTGCTGGACGCAGTGGCTGGGAGGGACGGCCCCTCCTTGTGGGCGCCGGAGCCAGCATCAACAAGAAGTCATTTATAAATGACTTTGGAGAACCAGCAAAATCTCAAGTGAGAAAAACTGCAAAACAATTTTCTTTAAAAATAAGTCTCCAAGAAAAAAGAACAGAGAGGAGAACGTATAGATTAAAAGTAACTTAAAAAGCCAGCGCAGTGGCTCACACCTGTGACCCAGCACTTTGGGAGGCCGAGGCCAGAGGATTGCTTGAGCCCAGGGCTTTGAGACCAGCCTGGGCAATATAGCAAGATCCCTTCTCTAAGAAAAATTTAAAACTTAGCAGGGCATGGTGGCGCATGCCTGTGGTCTCAGCTACCTGGGAGGCTGAGGCAGGAGGATGGCTTGAGCCCAGGAATTCAAGGTTGCAGTGAACTATGATCACACCTCTGCACTCCAGCCTGGCCACAGAGCAAGACCACGTTTCAAAATCAAAAAAAAAAAAAAGAAACTTAAGAGAAATATTGACCAGTTGCATCATGTGGACCTTGCTTGGATCTTCATTCAGACAAAAAGTTGCAAAACACCCTCTGAGACAAGGGGAGGATTTGGCTGCTCCCTGACGGTCAGCGGTGAGGGCCGCCGCCCTTCCCGGGCGTGACAACGGCGTGGTGTTATGTTTAGGAAAGAAGTGTCCTTATTGTTTAGAGAGACATCCTAAGGTGTCTGAGGGTAAGGGGCTGTTGGTGTGCGTGGGTGCCTGAGCTCTCCTCCGCAGCTGTCCCTAATGGAAAGCTGGACAAGTGAAGCGGGTGGGGCGGGCTGCCTGGGGGAGGGGTGGTGCAGCACGGCACAGGGTGGTTGGGATCCCATCCCCCCAGAGGCCACACATGAGCACAGACGTGAGCAGGTGAGCGGACTGCACACACGGGATGGGCCAGGCCTCGGGGCCGCAAGTTCAGCTTTGACTCCCAGTGAGGGAGGAGCCGGGAGATTCCGGGGACGGCTCTGCAGGCAGAGAGCAGGTCGGGCGGACAGGGCAAAGGTAGCAAGTGCACCAGTGGGAAGTCCCCAGAAAGGAGCGCGGGTGCCGAAGCCTGGTGGGGGCCGGAGGTGGGAGAACTGGGGGTTCGGGGTCCGGCCCAGGCAGGGAGGGCAACACCTGAGGTGCCTCCCTTGCTGGGGGCGTAGGGGAAGGGTGGGGTCTCGGAGCCGCTGGTGGAGTATCTGCCGGACAGATGTCAGGGACATCTGAGTCTGCAGCTCAGGACAGACTCTGGCTGGAGGCAGTGTGACGTTTGAAAGCACACCTCGATGAGGTCACCGAGGTGTGGCCCTGGCCGGGCAGAGCAGAACCCAGAGGCCCCGGCGGGGGACGGGGACAGGACTCACCACTGTGTCCCCCCTCTTGCACTCCAGGTGAGCCTGCAGCAGCGAGTTCTCCTGTGGAGGCAGATGGGCCTTGGGAGTCACCTGCCCAGCAGCCACAGCCACTGTCCCCATTCCACTAGTGGGGAGACTGCGGTCAAGGGGGCGGGTGCTGGCCCAGGGTCCCCGTCATCTCTCGGTGCTCAGGCCTAGGCCCCAGCTGCTTCATTCCCCAACGGCCCCACCCATCAGGGCCTGAGAGGGGTCGGTCGCTGCCGGGGGCAGGGTACAGAGCTCTTAGGCCCTTCTGGGAAAAGTGTGACCCAAATCCCCAGGGAGCCCTTCTCCAGGGAAGGGGTGTGGGCGCCACATGGTCCCGTGGGGGGCACACCCCACCCGCCTGCAGCCCCACCTCATAATCAGGAGTCATGTTGAGAAACAGCTGGTTCCCCAGGATCCGAAACGCGAAGAGGGTGGATGAGGGTCCGAGGGTCACCTGCTGGTCCTCCGGGACGTAGATGTCAACCAGGGGCTCGGTGACATTTGTGTTCTCTTCGACTTCGAAGAAGGTCTTGCTCACAGAGCAGACTGTGGAGTGGGAGAGAAGGGTGGGTGCCTCCAGCACCCCCTGCCCAGCCCTGCCTCCCCTGCCCAGCCCAGCACGTACCCTGGGCCTGCGCCTCGGCCCCAGGGGGTCGACCAAGCAGCCCCATGAGCAGCAGGGGGGGCCACAGCTGGGCCCAAGCCCCCATCTTGGCTGCCGGCACCTGGCGGGAGGGTGTCAGCCGGTCTGGCGTGCAGGACTGGCGCAGTTCCTGCCTCAGCGACCTTCGTCCCTGCCAGGCACCGCCCCGCTTTATGACCCTTTATGGTTGGCCTCGGCCAAGGGGGCTCCCACCCGCCGGCCCTGTCCAGCTGCAGCAGCAAAAGGACATGGAGTGGTCATTTGGCCCAGGCTGGGCCCTGTGTGGGGTCAGCTGAGGCTGCTCAGAGTGCGTGGCCTGGGGCAGGTGGTAAAGCCTGCGGGTGGGTGCAGACGGGGCAGGGGGGCTTGGGCGAGAAGGCGGGGGTGGGGCTCAGCCTTATGTCTGGACTTCCTGCCCCCAACCCAGGTGGCCTGCTGCTTGGTTCTTCTAGAATCACTAGAATCACTTTTAAGCAAAGTCCCTAAGGCCACCCCTTGCAGTTCAGACCCCAGGTGCTCCCTTCCGGGCCCACGTCCCCTCCCTGCACTGCCCATCCAACTCCCAAGGGGAAAGGCTCTTTTGTTGGTGTCCTGGGGACACCAATGCCTGTCCTGGAAACCGGGTGGCTTCCTCAGGGTGGAGCTGGGCAGGACCACAGTGACAGAGATGGCAGGGCTGTGAGGGGCAGCTGGGGGCTCCTGGGGGTGCCCAACAGAGAGGGGGAGTCCAGTGAAGCTCCCCACCTGTCCTGCCCCTTTCCTTGGCCCCCAAGCCCCACCCCCCAGCAGCCAGGGACAGGCACTGGGAAGGGTCAGGAGGGAGGAGAGGCTGTCTGACCCCCCTTGGCACCTGCGCTCGGTGCCTGAAACACCTTCCATGAAGCTCCCAGCCTTTCTCTGCTGAGCTTAGCCACACTGCTCAGTTTCCTGATGTGCAGTGAGCCCACAGGGTCCCCGGTAACCCCGCCCACTTGGGGGGCATTGCCATCCCTGCTCCACAGGCTCTAAATGGTCAAACCCCTGGCCCAAGACCGCAGAGCCAGGATGTGTGCTGTCCTAGGACTTTCAGCCTGGAGTCCTTGCTCTGGAGTGGGCTCCTGGCCTCCTGGGTGGGGCCCCCACCTGCCACCTCTTCCTGCCCACCTGAGCCTCCTCCCTCACCCTCACGCTCTCCCGGTCCCTCCTCCACAGACACTGCCCATGTGGCCCCCGGGGCAGGAGCCAGGGGGTGTCCTGAGTCCCTGTGCGTTCGCTAAGGGGATGACAAGGGCTGGCGTGGGTGCTGAGAGCTCAGTCCATGGACAGGAGGTGGCCCTGATGCCAAAGATAAGGCTGAGGCGCTCACTGTCCTCTCAGGTTTAAGGGGCGGCTGGACGTGGTCACGGTCCATGCATGGGATGCAGGGGGCCCTTCCACCTGACAGCCCCGCGGTGCTGCGGCTGGGCAGGGGCGGATCGCACTGTGGGCACATGGGACCAGGTCTGAATTCTTCCTTTATTGGTGCCAAGTACAAGTCCCCTCCTCCCCCTTCCTTTCCCCTGTCCAGCTCCTTGACCAGGTGGGTGGTGAGGAGGCTCCTTCCTCCTTGGGGCCTCATCTGAGCCGCTGGGTGCCTTCAGCAGCAGTGGTGGCTGATTCCGAAACCCTAACCCCAGACCTCGGCGCAGTGGACAGCCAGGGAGACCAGGCCCGGTCCAGGGGGGCCCTCTGTGGCATCCTGCAGAGACAAGCGGGGACTGGGCACTGGAGCTGGGACCCAGCCCACCTGTCCAGAGTGGGCCTTCCCTGGTCACCAGCGCTGACCCCGGGGGATGGAAGGGAGGGTCTGGGAGAGGGACTCCCAGGTGGGGTGGGGTGCGGTGCGCTATGGGGGTGCTCACCAGGCCTGCACAGGGGGCACGTTGGACCACAGCAGACAAAGCCGGCGCTCCGCAGGCGCGGACCAGGCCGTGATGTTCTCTGTGTCCTGCTCGCTGCCCCCCCACCCCCGCCAAATCAGAATTAGTCCTGGAGCTGGGGTCTGACGTTGCCGACGGGGGACACTATGCCAGCCTGTCCCACTCAGTGGGACCCACCACCCCGCAAGTCTCTACCCTCGGATGCGGCCCGATGCCCGCCCACGCGCCCTCACCTGCGCTTCCCCACCAGGCCCTGGAGCAGCCGCTGCAGCCGCGCGCCCTCCCGCAGGCGGCTCAGCTCGCTGGTGAACGTCCCGTCCGAGTGTCTGCGGTCCCTGGGGACGGTGGACAGGACGGGTCAGGGCCAAGCCGGGGCTGGGGGGCGCGGACAGCGTGGGCCGGGTGGGGCGGGCGGAGGAGCGGGGTCCGGGACGCGGGCTCACCTGGGGGGCGAGGGGCGCGCGGCGGCCCCAAGGAGCAGCAGCAGCAGCAGCAGCATCGGCAGCAGCGGCGGCGGCGGGGACCGGGAGGCCATGGCGAGGCGGGTGCCAAGCGCTCCAGGCTGGCCGAGCCCGCGGCCCCTTTATAGCGGCGCCCGGGAAGGGGGGTGGCCGGGGGCACTCAGCACCGCCCCGGCTCCAGGCGGCCGGCCGCGCCCCATCGATCTCGGGAAGGTCAGGGCCGCCCCCCCAGCTGTCACCGGCCAGCCTCCTGCTCCCACCGCCGCGTCGGCGCCCCTCGGGCTGCGGAGGGATGCGGGGCTCAGCCGGGCGCGGGCGGGCTCAGGAAGGCCTGCGGAGCGCGAAGAGGAGCGTCCTGGCCCCGGGGGACAGGCGGAGGGAACAGCACGTGCAAAGCCTCCGAGCCCCGACAATGCGTTGGAGACCTGCTGACTGTCCCAGGGCCAGGTGGGTGCCGCGGGGCCAAGTGCCTCGGAGCGGGCTTGGGCAGGGAGAGGTGGGCGACTGAAGGCGCTGGGGCTGCTCCGGCGGAGGCTGGTTGGGAGAACGGGGAGGAGGCCCTGGAGAGGTCGGGGTGGCGGCTCACATCTTCCAGAGCAGCGGAGAGCACCTGCGACCTAAGGCAGGCCTGAGCTCTGTTACTTTGCTGGGTTGTGCGTTTCCCATTGAGCACACACTGCCCAGCCCTGGCACCCACCATTCTCCTGTCTGTCTCTGTGAACCGGCTACTCCCAGGACCCTGCAGGCGGGATCATTCCCCTGAGCGGTGTCCTCAAGGTTCGCCCAGGTGTAGTGTTGTCAGAGTTTCATTCCTGTTCCTGGCTGAGTGATGTTCCATCATGTGGACAGACCACACTCACTCACCACCACCTTGGACACCAGGTGCCACCACCCCTGCTGCAGGTGACGCTGCCGTGAACACGGGTGTGCAAATAGCTCTTGGAGACCCTGTTTTCACTTTTCTGGGTTTAGAGTGAGGAGCAGAATTGCTGGGTCACGTGGTGGTCCTATTGTAAACACATGGAGGAAACATCAAACTGGCTTCCACAGCGGCATGTGAAGTAAGTGTCCAGCTCCAGTCCTTTGCATGTGGGTGTTCAGTCGTCCCAGCACCGCTTGTTGAGGAGATCCCTCCTTCTTTATCGAATGGCTCTGGCGCCCCTGTTGAAAACCAATTGCTGAGAGAGAGACACGCAGGTTTCCGCTGAGACTCTCAGTTCCATGGAATCATCTGTCCCTACGCCACTACGGCACTGCTCCGATGCCTGAAGCTCTGCCGTGAGTTTTGACATTTTGGAAAAACTTTGGTTTTCTTTTTCAAGATTGGTGGTTACTTGGGGTTCCTTACATTCCAACGTGAATTTTAGGATTGGCCTTTTTCTGTTTCTGCAAAAAAAAGGCTTTTGGGGTTTGGATGGAGAGGGCATCAAAGCTTGTCTTAACACTATCAAGGCTTCCTGGCCATGAACATTGGATTTATCTGTTTGGGTCTTTAATTTCTTTTGGCAATTTTTGTAGTTGTCAGTGTACAAGTCTTTAACCTTCTTGGTTAAATTTATTCCTTTTAATGCTTTGTAAATGGAATCATTTCTTATTTTCATTTTTGGATTGTCTGTTGCTAGTGTGTAGAAATATAACTGATTTTTACCTGCTGACCCTGTGTCCTGCAACTTTGCTGAATTTGGGAGCTCTAACAGGTTTTTTAAAAATAGGATTTTCTATACCTAAGATCGTGTCATCTGCAGATGTAGTTTTACTTTTTTCTTTCCAATTTTGGATGCCTTTAATTTCTTCTTCTTGCCTAATTGCTCTGGCCAGAGCTTCCAGAACCATGTTGAACAGAAGCAGCAAACGTGGGCATCTCGTGCCTGATCTTCGGGAAAAGCCTTCCATTTCTTGCTGCTGGATGTGGGGTGGCTCTGTGTTCATACGTGGCCTTTATCATGCGGATGAAGCTTGTTTCTGTTCCTAGTTTGTTGGGTGTTATTGTCATGAAATGGCATTGAATTTTGTCAAATACTTTTTCTGCATCAGTTGAGATATCGTCAGTTTTTCTCCATCCTGTTACTGTGGTACGTGATGCTGAGTTTCATACGCTGAATCACGCTTGCATTCCGGGGATGAACCCCACTGGGTCATGGCTGTAATGCTTAAAAAGCGCTGCTTTTCTGTAGTATTTTAAAAAGGATTCTGTTTGCTCATATTTTGTTGAGAATTTTTATGTCTATATTCATCTGCAGTTTTTTTTTTCTGATATCATTACTGTTGAATTTTAAGAGTTCTTCATATATTTTATATACAAGCCATTTGCTGGATATATATGATTTGCTAATATTTTCTTTCATTCTGTGGCTGGAAGTTTTTAATTTTGATGAAGTCCAGTTCCTCTGTGCTTTCCATTTGTGTAGCTTGTGCTCTCGGTAGCACATCTGAAACCTCTGCCTGACCCCAGAGACGGGATCTTTTCCCCTCTCTTCTTCCAAAATTTTTATAGTTCTAAGTTTTACATTTAAATCTATGATTCATTTTGTGTTCATTTTTTTTTTTTTTTTTTGAGACAGAGTCTTGCTCTGTTGCCCGGGCTAGAGTAAGTGCCGTGGTATCAGCCTAGCTCACAGCAACCTCAAACTCCTGGGCTCAAGCAATCCTCCTGCCTCAGCCTCCCGAGTAGCTGGGACTACAGGTGTGTGCCACCACTCCTGGCTAATTTTTTGTTTCTATTTTTAGTTGATTGGCTAATTTTTTTTCTATTTTCAGTAGAGACAGGGTCTTGCTCTTGCTCAGGCTGGTCTCAAACTCTTGACCTTGAGCCATCCACCCACCTCGGTCTCCCAGAATGCTAGGATTACAGGCGTGAGCCACCACGCCCAGCCGGTTTTTTGGTTTTTTTTTTTTGCATATGGATACCAATTGTTTCGGTAGCCTTTGTTGAAAAGACTATTCTTTCTTCTCTCTCCACCTTTTGCATAGTTGTAAAATCATATTGGTGTGAATCTACTCCTGAACTGTCTTTTCTGTTCCCTAGATCTATGGGTGTATCCCTCATCCATACCATACTGTGTTTGTTTGTTTATTTAGACACAGAGTCTCCCTCTGTTGCCCTGAATAGATTGCTGTGGCGTCAGCTTAGCTCACAGCAGCCTCCAACTCCTGGGCGGGAGCGATCCTCCCGCCTTGGCCTCCTACGTAGCTGGGACTGCAGGTGCCACCTCGAACAGCCAGCCCTGTGAATTTTGGAAAATGTGCTCAGGCCTGTAAGCACCTTCAGCACCGTCACTCCCCGAAATCCCCTGAGCCCCTTTACCGCCAGTTCCGACTCCTTGCCCCGGCAACCGCAATCCAACACGTACAGGCACCACACAACCAATCTTCCAAACACGGGGAGGCAAAAACTGATGGAACTGAAAAGGGAAATTGCAAAACTCACAGTTGCACTTGGAGACGTCAATAATCCTCTCTCACTAATGAATAGAGTTGACAGGAAATTAGCAAGGACATAGAAGCTCCATCTGGACAGCACCATTCTGACCTGGTTGGCATTTACAGAGCGCGTCACCAGTAACCGCAGAATACACACTCTGCTCATGTGCAGGCGGAGCATTTGTCAAGATAAGTCATATTCTGGGTTATAAAATATACCTTAACAAATTTAAAACAATTGCGATCATACAAAGCATATTCTCTCGCCGACATGGGATCAAACTAAAAAGGACTAACAGAAAGATAACAGGAAAATCTCCAGAAATTTGGAAATTAAACAACACAATTCCATGGGCCGTAGAAGTCGTCTCTGAGTAAAGTAGAACATGTTTTGGGGGAATGAGGGTGGGGGGTGCTTCAAAAAAAAATGTTTTGGATTGAACATAAATGAAAACACAAAAGTTTGTGGAATGCAGCTTAGAAGGAAATTTATAGCATTAAATGCTTATGCTAGAAAAGAAGAAACATCTCACATGAATGGCCACAAGACACTAGGGAAAGAAGAACAAGCCGAGCGCAGCCAGCAGAAGGAAGGAAATATTACTAGGAAAGAGTAAAAATCAATGAAATTGAAAAAAAACTACAGAAAAAATTAGTGAGACCAAAAGCTAGTTCTTTGCAAACGCCATAAAATTAATAAACTTCTAACGAGACTGACCAAGAGAAAAAGAAAGATGTGATTCACCAAAACAAGTAATGAAAGAGGGTTCTCACCAGTTATAAAACCAGACCTTACCATTATAAAAAATCTAATAAGGTGACATTAAAACAACTCCACATCCACAAATTTGAAAACCAACCTAAAATAGACCAATTCTTCAGATGACAAAATGCCAAGTTCACTCAAGAAGAAACAGACCGCCTGAACAGCCCTATAGGTATGAAGGAAACTGACTTCATAGTTTAAAAAACCGTCCAGCAAAGACAACTCCAAGCCCAGATGTCCTCACTGGCAAATACTCCAACACTTCTGGAGGAGGGAATACCAATTCTGCACAGTCCATTCCACACATCCCATCTCGTCTACAAAACCAGCCTCACTCTAATACCAAAACCAGACAGAAACAACGTAAGAAAACTACAGCCCAGGACCTTGTGTGAATACGGACACACAAATCCTCAGCAGGTGTTACCAAAGTGAACCTAGCAATACATAAACATGGCGGTGCACCATGCCTGAGTGGGGGTGCCATGAATGCAAGGCTAGCTTAGCACGCAAATCAATTACTATTCATCGTATCAACAGCCTGAAGAAGAAAAATCATATGATCATCTTAACAGCTGCCATAGGCCGGGTGCGGTGGCTCACGCCTGTAATCCAGCCGAGGCAGGCGGATCGCTCAAGGTCAGAAGTTCCAAACCAGCCTGAGCAAGAGCCGTACTCTGTCTCTACTAAAAATAGAAAGAAATTAATTAGCCAACTTAAAATATATAGAAAAAATTAGCCAGGCATGGTGGCGCATACCTGTAGTCCCAGCTACTCGGGAGGCTGAGGCAGAAGGATCGCTTGAGCCCAGGAGATTGAGGTTGCTATGAGCTAGGCTGACGCCACGGCACTCTAGCCCGGGCAACACAGTGAGACTATCTCCAAAAAAAAAAAAAAATTTTAAAAAGGACCTCAGCTCACACCTTACATATTAAAAACTGAACTCAAATACGCTGTTAGGAGGATAAAAAGACACGCTGCAGGCCAGGGGAAAGTATCTGCAAATCACACATCTGCAACAATATTATTTCCCACCGTAGGGTGCAGTGGCATGTCACTGTGATTTTCATTATGATTTCCACGGTGGCTTGTAACAGTAAACACTTCTCTCACATGCGCATTAACCCTCTTTTGTGACGCCTGCTCAAGACCTTTGCTTTTGTCAAAGCGGAGTCGTGTGTCTCTTCTTTCTGGTTTGACCGAGCTCTTCACATCCTCATCAGAGTGGGACTGTGGGTCATTTCCCAGTCCGGCGGCTTGCTTTCGCACTGTCCTGATGGTGGCAGTCCCATCTTGGGGATCACTTAAAGGAATTCCTGGCAGACCAGAGGCTGGGCTGGACTCACCACTGGGCGCGTGGCCCTGCCCAGACTCTGTCCTGTGAGAGAAGAAACTTCAGCTGCCCTCGTCCGTTTTCCCCTGCTGGCGGTGTCACAGGGAGGAAGGGCTGCCTGTCCCACGCAGTCCGGTAGGAGAGGGGCTCAGGCGCTGAACGCAGCTGGCGGCCTGTCTGCACCCTCCTCTGGCACACAGCTTTCCCCTGCACACCTTGTAGTGTGACTATGAGTGTCATCGTGCCTGAGTCATCTCTGAGTCCTTGTTTTCTCTTCAATACACACGCTGTCAGCCTGTCAGGCATGCCCTGTGTCCCCTGATATCTTTGGAATCAGGATCCTCCCTGCCGCCCACCAGGAAGGGAGATGCTGGGCCAGGTGTGTGTCCCGCATCCCCGCCTGCCCACTTGAGGGCCTTTGGTGACGGGGCTGCGGAAAATATCTCTCAGGTCATGTGTCACCCCGATTTTATTAAGTCTGTAAAGAAAATTCTCTCTCTAATGTGTTTTCCATGTACTTTCTTTCCATGCCAGGGGCTGTCCTCCCCCCCTTCTCTGGCCACCTCTTTCTACAGCACGACTCCCTGCGGGGGTCCGGCCCTCCCGCCAGAGCCTGCGAAGCTCCCACGGTTCTGCGGTTCTGCGTTGGCAGCCGGGGATGACGGGCCCAGACTCGGCCTCCGGCAGCAGGGATAGCCCTCGGGAGGGAGCCCTGGCCGTGTCATGTAGTATCGGGAGGGCTGCCCGTCTCACAGGCAAGGAGGGCAGCCACAGGTCAGAGGGGGAGTGAGGTGCTGGGGTCACAGGCTCTGAGGTAGTGCGGTGGCTGCTTGCCAGGACGGAGGGTCAGGAAGCAGGTGCCTGAGCTTGGGTGCGGAATGCGGCCGACAACCCCCTGCAACGGGTCAGACCGCAGCTGCGCGCGGACAGAGGCGCCGCGGGTCGGGGTGGGGTGCAGGGCCCGGACCGGGTCTGCTGGGGGTGGGCGTGGGGCGTGCGCGCAGGGCTGGGTCGCACGCCGGAGCCAAGGCGGGTCCGCGGGGAGCCGCAGCTCATAGTCGCTGCGGGGCGGGAGGAAAGAGGCCCAGGTGGAGGAGTAGCGCCGCCTCTGCCTCGACCAGAGGCGCGTGCGGGGGGCCGGCGGGACGGCGCTGGCGTCGGTGCCCGCGAGCCTCTGGGGTCGGGTCCGGCCGACCCTCCATCCCTATGTGCTTCTCCGGGTGTGGAGCCACGCGGGCCCCTCGGACCGTGCGCGGCACCGGGCAACCACCTCTCTTGACTCCCCTCCCTCTGGGCCATTGTATTTTCCTATCTGCCCGTCTCCCCAGCGCAGAAGTCCGAGGAGGTCAAATCCCGGACGCTCCGTGGAGCGCCGCGGGCCCGGGGGCGGGGCAGAGGCGGGCTAGGGCCGGGGCGGGGCTCCCGGGGTGCGCGGCCGGCCCAGCCCGCGGAGATCTGCGCCCGCTGGGGCGCGTGGGGCGGGCGCGCCATGGGGAACCGCAGCGCCGCGGATGCGGGCGGGCTGCTGGCGGGGCGCGGGCCAGGCGCGGGGGCCCCGGGGCCGGCTGCGGGGCTGGCGGGGCCCGGCGCGGCGGCGCTGGCTGGGGGCGTGCTGCTCATCGGCGCGGTGCTCGCAGGGAACTCGCTGGTGTGCGTGAGCGTGGCCTCCGAGCGCGCCCTGCAGACGCCCACCAACTACTTTATCGTGAGCCTGGCGGCCGCCGACCTCCTACTCGCCCTCCTGGTGCTGCCGCTCTTCGTCTACTCCGAGGTGAGAGCTGTGTCTCTGGCCGCACGCGCCTCCTCGCCTGCCCGCCCATTCCCGGCCCCTGTCCCTGCTGAGGACCCGGCGCGACCAGCCGCCCAGCTTCTCGCAAACCTCCGGCGGGGGCCGTCGCCCCCAACTCCCCCTGTCTTGGCATCTGCTACCCCAGAGATACTTCTGTCCTTCAACCCAGGGACCCCAGGAACAGGCGACTTTGCCAGTCAAGCCCTGACCCCTCCCTAGGCCCAGAGGGCCCCTGTCTACCCCCAGGGGAGCCACCTGGACAGACGGGCAGACACAAGCTTAGCCCCAGGCTGCAGGGACACACACACCAGCACTGCACGTGGTGGCCGCTGGGACCAGCACACTGGGCACCCCACGGAAAGGAAGCCCAGCCATGCAGCAGCTCAGCGGCCAGGGTGCAAGGAGGGAGGCCTGGGCAGGACAGACCCCCCAGGGGAGGGGGAGGCAGAGCCCCAAGAGCCCTGGATCCTGGAGCCTCCACCACAGACCAGACCTGGCCCTCGGGTGGGTCCACCTTGGTGCCAACCCCTGTTTGAAGTTTGGCCAGAGAAAAGCAGCTTAGGTCTGGGGACAGGGTGTCCTGGACTGTGGGGAGGGGGACTCATGGTCTCTAAGGTGGACAGGGTGAGTGCTGGCTGGCTGGCTGGGCTAGAGGCTGCCAGGCAAGGGCATGCCTGACAGACGTCACAGTGACGACTCTTAAGCTCCTAATCGTCCCAAATCACGGGAAGGGATTAGAGGGGGCTGTCTGCCCCTTTGCCCTTGGAGAGGGCTACCCCCACCTGTGAGCCTGTGCTAGGCATGGTGCCAGGTCTTTATATTTTGTAAAGTAACTCATCCTCAAGACAATTGTAATGTGGATAGTATCATCACCCTCATCTTACAGATGAGCAAAGTAACCGGTCCAAAGTCTCCAACTGTGCCAGGGCTTAGGGTCACAGGCTGTCTCTGCTGCAGGCTCCAGGCCCAGCAGGTCCCTGCCCACCCTGCTGGGGCTCCCATGACGCCCTTGACATCAGACCCCATCCCCACCCCTCTTCCCCAGATCTTACTCAAGTTCTAACAAAAAGACCTGAGCCCCAGGTGGTGTTTCTTTGCCCCTCCCCCAGCCTCTGGGGCCCAGCTGGGTCCCAGGACCAGGACTGCTCAGACAAGTGGGCCGGGCAGGGTCCCCTCCCAGGAGCCTCTGGCTCCCAGTGGGTTCCCTTCCCCTCTGACACTCAGCTCCCGCCGCCCAAAAAGTGGGGGTAGCAAAGAGCAGCGGTGGCTGGGGAGACCTAAGCCGGTCTCGTGTCTTGTTGCTGCACTCTGTGTGGCCGCCCAGGTGCAGGGCGGCGCGTGGCTGCTGAGCCCCGGCCTCTGCGACGCGCTCATGGCCATGGACGTGATGCTGTGCACCGCCTCCATCTTCAACCTGTGCGCCATCAGCGTGGACAGGTGGGCGTCCGCCCCGCCCCCGCCGCCCCTCCCGCGCCCCTCCCGGCGGCGCCGCTCTCACCGCGCCCCCTCTTCCCATCTGCGCTCCCCGCAGGTTCGTGGCCGTGGCGGTGCCACTAAGCTACAACCGCCAGGGCGGGGGCCGGCGACAGCTGCTGCTCATCGGCGCCACGTGGCTGCTGTCGGCGGCGGTGGCGGCGCCCGTGCTGTGCGGCCTCAACGACGTGCGCGGCCGCGACCCCGCCGTGTGCCGCCTGGAGGACCGCGACTACGTGGTCTACTCGTCCCTGTGCTCCTTCTTCCTGCCCTGCCCGCTCATGCTGCTGCTGTACTGGGCCACTTTCCGCGGCCTGCGGCGCTGGGAGGTGGCCCGTCGCGCCAAGCTGCATGGCCGGGCGTCCCGCAAGCCCAGCGGCCCCGAACCCCCGGACCCCGCGCCCGGCCTGCCTCAGGGACCCTGCGGCCCCGACTGCCAGCCCCCCGCGCCCGACCTGCCCCAGGGACCCTGCGGCCCCGACTGCCAGCCCCCCGCGCCCGACCTGCCCCAGGGACTCTGCGGCCCCGAACCCTCGGACCCCGCGCCCGGCCTGCCCCACGGACCCTGCGGCCCCGACTGCCAGCCCCCCGCGCCTGGCCTGCCTCAGGGCCCCTGCGGTCCCGACTGCCCGGCCCCCGCGCCAGGCCTGTCCCAGGGCCCCTGCGACCCCGACTGCCCGGCCCCCGACGCCATCTTTGCCGGGACGCTCCCGCCGCAGGCCCCGCCGCAGGCCCACAGGCGGCGGCGTGCCAAGATCACCGGCAGGGAACGCAAGGCCATGAGGGTCCTGCCGGTGGTGGTCGGTGGGTTCCCGTCCTGCGACGCGAGGGGGGAGGGGACGGGACGGCCGGGAGGGGCCCTGACCTGCTTCTGGCCCGCAGGGGCCTTCCTGCTGTGCTGGACGCCGTTCTTCGTGATGCACATCACGCGCGCGTTGTGTCCTGCCTGCTCCGTGTCCCCGCGGCTGGTCAGCGCCGTCACCTGGCTGGGCTACGTCAACAGCGCCCTCAACCCCGTCATCTACACCGTCTTCAACGCCGAGTTCCGTAACGTCTTCCGCAAGGCCCTGCGTGTCTGCTGCTGAGCCCCCGCCGGGGGAGGGGCGGTTTTGTAGGTTTTGGACGTTTAAACAAATTCCCTCCTAAACGGCTGTGAAGGATCCTGCGGGAAGGGGAGAGGGGTTTCTGCCCCAGAGCCCAGGCCCCCTTGCCACCCCCCAGCAGTGAGCCCCTTCCTGCCCTGCAGGGAAGCCACTCCCGGTGAGGTGGGAGGGCCCAGGAAGCCCATCCAGCTCTGCCCAAAGACAGGCAGAACCACAGCCACCCTGGGCTCAATTTCCCTCCGGACAAGGGGAGAGTGTGGACAGATGTCCTGCAGGGAGGGGAGTCTTTGCTCACCCTAGGGGTGGGGGTGGGGGACTTTACTGGGACTGCTTAGCCCCAGTGGGAAGACCACCTGTGGGTGGTCAGCAGCCAGGCCTGAACAGACCAACTCCTGTCTCTGGAGGACCAAAGTGGGCTCCCAGCTCCGCTGTCGCCGACCCTGCAAAACCCAGCTGAGCTGACCCACCTACCATTTTGGAAGCTGCCTTGAGACCAGAGCCCAGCATCCTACCAGCCCTCAGAAGATGCACGAAGCCCCATGGAGAGGGGCCTGGGGCGCCGGGTGGGGTCACCAAGGAGGCTTCCAGGAGGGTGCTTCTCTCTCAGGCCTTTGCACTGGGCAGGCAGGGAGCTGACCACAGCACAGCCCCGACCTGGGAGAGGAAGGGGCAGCCCCCGGGCCCCTCCGTCCCACCCTGGACTGCACCTAAGCGCTCTCCCAGTCGAGGGTCATGGGAGAAATGGGGCGAGGCCCTCTGCTCCCCAGTCCTGCACTGGGGATGCCACACCTGTGAGGAAGACTGCTGTGCAAGGTGCCAAATTCTCTCCTGGTTATAGAGAAATGATGGGCTGTGAGGTCTCCAGCATCAGGCACAACAGCATGTTAAAATACTCCCTGGAGATGGAGCCACCGCCCAGTACCCCCAGGTGCTGCTGCCATGCCCCTCTTGCGCTCAGGCACTCCTGCTCATGGCCTCAGCCACTGCCTCCTCTAGGAAGCCTTCCCTGACTACCCATCCCCAAGACCAGCCTCTCCCCAGCCACCCCTCAGGGAGTCTTATCCTGAGGGAACCCTCTGAGTCACCATGGGTTCCAGGCTTCCTGTGTGTCCCTGGGCAGAGTCTGGCCCACATGGGAGTGGGAGGCTCACTCCAGGTTTGGCCTGGGGACAGGGCACCTCAAACGTGCTCAGCCCCCACTGACCACAGGAAAAGCTCTGCAGACACGAGGTGAGCCCGGGACACATGAGCAGGACAGAGGCCGTCGGAGGCATGACACACCGCAGGGTCTCAGGGACAGACCCTCAGAGCCTACCAGGCCCTTTGCTCGTCATCCTCACCAGGCTCAGAAACAAGGAGCTTTGGAGACTTTGGACTCCAGCAAACCTGTGGTCCTCAGGTTTCCACTTCAAAGGAAAGGGGAAGTTAGGTTGCCCACAATTCCAGGAAGCTCTCCCACCCTGCCCGTTCCTGCCGCCACCCAAGGGGTGGTCGCTGAGTCCATCTTGCACTCAACATGGCGTCTCAGCGGAAGGCCCCCAGCGTGGCGAGGGGGCCGGAGGGACAGTGTCTCAGGTGCATCTGCACCAGGTACGTGGGCTCTTCCCGCCTCCACTTTCCGTGACAGGGCAACGTACTGAGCCCACGGGATGGGCAGGAAGATGAAACAGGCACTCGTGAAGTGCCACAGGGCGGCCCAGCGTGGCAGGGCAGGGACTTCGAGTACTTGCTCACCTGAGCAAGTGAAAGCAGCTCCCACCACAGGTTCTGGGGAGCAGGGCCAGGCCCTGCCAGCTGGAGCCAGAGATAACCTTTCCAGGGCACTGGCAGGAGGGGGCGGGGCTGCTCCTGGCCCGGTGGGGGGTGCAGGTGGTGTGAGCCGGGCAGGAGGGGGCTGCTCCTGGCCCGGTGGGGGTGCAGGTGGTGTGAGCTGGGCAGACATGCCTCACACCTCACAGAAAGCACATCAGTTCAGTTTGTAGGTTTATCCTAACGCTGGCCGGCGCTGTCACCTCCAGCTGAATCTGTACCTTCTCTCCCCAGTGCAGCTGCAGCCATGAATCTCCTGAATGCAGAGAACACAGGCAGTGAGGGCATTGCTGGAAACATGTGGAAGCTTCCAGAACACAGGTGACTGCTCCTTCAGTGGCACTCCTGGCCAGCAGGGAAGGCTGGTCCTGTTTTCCAGCCGGACACTTAAACGAACTGGCTGACCCCTACAGACACCGGCCCTTCCCCTTGCTCCAGCCAGCTCCTGGCATCTGGCAACGGGAAGGAACAGGGACACGGACTGGGACCCTGCATGTGGAATCCCCTGCCAGGCTGCTCACTGCCCGGGCCTGGCCTCATCGCAGAGTGGCCGCCAAGTCCTTGTGGAACAATCTCATATTAAACGACAGAAGGGACGAGAACTACTCCTCTTGGAGCTTAGAAGGCCCTTGTCGAGTGCTGGCAGCAAAGGCAGGCGTCCCGCTCTGGCTGTGGCCGCCCTGCCCCTGCAGTCAGGACGCACGGGGCAGAGCCCCAGGGCTGGAGCTGGAATCGGCCGTCCTTGAGGGGCAGGGAGACTTTATTTACAACTTTATTGACAGACACAACACGTATGTACACGCGTCACAGGGCAGGGCACACCCATGGGCAGGACGGGACACTTGTGAGCCCGGGATGAGAAGCACCGTGAGGGGCAGGTGCGGCCTCAGGGAGCCGTCAGCCCCTCCCTGGGACACAGTTCACCTAAAGTTCGTCAACAACTTGGCCAGCAAGTGTCTTCACCTTCCCACAACCTCTTCTCCTCAGCGTCCCCCCAAAGTCCTCAGGGGGTCTTCGACCTGCGCCGGCCATGCAGCGATGCAGAGGCCCAGCTCGCGGAGCACCGGCCAGTCCCTCAGACGGTCACTTTCTCCATCACGCTTTCAGCAACGTGGACGTCGTCCGCCTGGACGGTGACGGCTGCCGCCTGCCCACACACCTGCTGGTGGTCTTTCCAGTCCTGCAAGGAGGACACATGTCAACAGGCCTGTGGGGCCCTGTACAGGGACAGAGCCTGGTGGGCTCCCCGGGGGGGCTGTGACAATGTTACCCCCGATCTCCCCAGAGGCCTCTGCTCTGGATCCGGCCTTCCCACATTCTCCTGGTTTAAGGCAAACAACAAACCAGGGTGAAAATATGTTCATGTTCTTTGATCCAGTTGTCTTGTGTTAGACATTTAAACAAAAGAAATATTCCTGCAGATCATATTGGGACTGCAAAAAGACAATAAACAGATAAAAAAGAGTTTCCTTGTATTTTTTTTGTGGAGACAGAGTGTCACTCGGCGTCCTGGGTAGAGTGCAGTGAGGGTGGGTCACCGCAAGCTCCAGGTCCTGGTCTGTGAGCGATCCTTCTGCCTCAGCCTCCCGGGTAGCTGGGACTACAGGCGCTTGCCA